>QUTJ01031237.1:0-10487 GCA_003573635.1 Goniomonas avonlea | reverse complement strand
TTATTTTGCGGTGGGCAAGTAGGTGCGTCTCACACTCTCGGCAGCAAGAGATTGCACACTTGGTGATAAGGCAGAACCTCAGACCAAAGATTTCTCCTCGTGTGCCCAAGTAAGTTTTGATTTTCTCTCGTTCTTCTCTAAGCCAGTAAATTTGATTTGCAAGATCCAAACTTGATCGGATTTTGCCGACAAGTCCTGCGCCCCCCGGCCCCCGGCCCCCGGCTCTCTCGCCACCTACAACAGTTCTTTGTCTTTTGCCTCAGTCGTTGCCAAACCAGCCGGTGACTGCCCAGTCACTTTTCTCGTCCCGTGATTGCCGCACTCTCTGCTCGCCACTTGTTCCTGCCTCCCTCCCTCTCACCCTCCCTCTCACCCTCCCTCTCACCCTCCGTCTCCCTCCCCACCTCCCTCCCTTCCTCCCTCCCCATCTCCCTCCCTCCCTCCCTTACCAACCTTTCGCAGGTCCATGGCTCACCTCATGCAGTGGTGTTGGCAGCGTGACCCGGCAAAACGTCCTTCGTTCCCACAAGTTGTTGAGGCGCTGCAAGCCCTCCGTAACGACTACCTCCCTCCGTAACGGCTACCTCCCTCCGTAACGACTACCTCCCTCCGTAACGACTACCTCCCTCCGTAACGACTACCTCCCTCCATAACGACTACCTCCCTCCGTAACGACTCCCTCCCTACGTAACGGCTACCTCCCTATGTAACGGCTACCTCCCTCCGTAACGGCTACCTCCCTCCGTAACGACTACCTCGCCCGTGCCTCATGTTCCCTCTGTAACAACTGTGTCCCTCCGTAACAACTGTATTCCGCAGCATGAAACTTGTCCTGCTTGGGGACATGACAAGATCCATCGAGATCCAATGATATAATTGGATAAACTAATCGTTCTACCATGCATAATGCAAAGAGGGACGGTTCTGATCGTTTGAGGAGTGATTCGAGGTGTATCTGACCCTTTCACACCCCGCGGAGGATTATCTCGCGCCGATTAAGCAGGAGGAGGCCAGCCCCTCGCTGCCCCTCGCAGCCCCTCAGGCCGTCAAACACGGCAGGCTTGGACCTCGCAGTTGTGGGTCCAACACAACAACGGCCATTGACACTCGAGCGTTGCCAACCCAGTGGCGCGTGAGCCTCAGCATCAAACAGTGCGAGAGTCTGCGGGAGCTCGCAGCAACCTCCTCGGCCACGGCACAGCGCAAGAGGCAGCAGCTTACCCAACAACAGCTCATCCAACAGCAGCTCATCCAAGGACACGCCAGTCATATCCCAGCCGCAGCCCAGACAAATGCCGCAGCTGATATGTACATACGCACGCAAGCACGCACACACAACACACACACACACACAAGTACAGCCGCAAATCGCACGGTTTGCAGAGATAGAACAATATTGAAGAAGCGAGCGGAGACAGGAGAAAGGGAAGGAGAGTGAGTGAGAGGGAGGGAGAGTGCGAGAGCGAGAGAGCCGTTTGGGCGAAGGGGAGCAGCGAACTCACGAGAGGCAGAAAATTGAGATTGATGAGAGTGGGGCAGGAGGGAGAGGTAGAGAGGGGAGAAGGGGAGCTATGAGCAACAAGAACACGAGAGAGAGAGAGAGAGAGAGAGAGAGAGAGAGAGAGAGGCAGAGTTTGTCACAGAGCGCTCGTGGCACACTGCAGTTGCTCACGTTGACAGTCGTGGCACATTGCCCACGTTGACACTCGTGGCACACTTTGACAAGTCACGGCATTGCAGCCTGAGGTTGACGCCTCGTGGTACGGTGACAGCCATCAGTCAATCTGTGGCTCTGCGCCCCCGTCTTTACTGTCACACCTGCGACGCGTTGGAGAGTGAGGGGAGGGAGCCGGAAGGGAAGAGAAATCCTGTCCTTCTCCCCCTCACTTTTCTCTCGATTTCTCCCCTTCCCTTCTCTTCTCCAGGTTCCTCTCCTCCACTTCTCCTTGCAATGCCCCCCCATTTCCTCTGAAGGGAGGGAGAGAGGAGAGGGCGAGACGGTGCGTCGGGGATTGAAGGAGGGGGGGGCGGGGGCGCTTTCGATTGGAAGAGACCGGCTGATGTCGTGAGTGGCAAGAACACTCTCCGCACCATGCATCATCGTCATCACCATCACCGTCACCGTCACCAGCACCATCATCACGTGAGCGGCAAGAACACTCTCCGCACCATGCATCATTATCATCACCATCACCGTCACCGTCACCGTCACCATCATCACGTGAGCGGCAAGAACACTCTCCGCACCATTCATCATCAGCCCCAGAAGCAGACAGGAGCCGCGCAGTTGCCCCAGCACGTGCGCCCTCCTGGTGGGGGGGATGTCACACAGTGCGAGGGGCGGGGAGGAGAGAGCGCAGAGAGGCACAGAGTGTGGTGAGTGAGAACCTGGCATGGGGAGTGTAAATCGAGTCGCACAGAGTGTGGCAGAGAGAGTGTGGCAGAGAGGGTGTGGCAAGAGAGTCGAGAAGGTGGCATTGAGAGTGTCGCACTGAGAGCGTGGCAAAGGGTGTGTGGCAAGAGAGTCTCGCACAGAGTGTGTGGCAAGAGAGAGTGTGCGAAGAGAGTGTCAAGAAGGCAGACTCTCGCACAGAGTGTGTGGCAAGAGAGAGTGTGCGGAGAGAGTGTCAAGAAGGCAGCATAGAGAGTGTCCCACAGAGAGAATGTGCCAGCATGAGTGGATTGAGAGTGAGTAGCAGCGTGTCGCGTTGATTGGTGGCCAATAGTGACGCACCTTAGAGCTGTCGCAACACAGGGACGCACCTTAGGGGCGCTACAAACACAGGGACGCACCTTATGGGCGTTACAGCACTGTTGCAAGCACAGGGACGCACCTTGCCCAGCGAGGCCATCTCGCTCCCAGGCCGCTGCGCGCGAGAAATGGGAAGATTTTGGTGGACCACTCCTTTCATGTCTGTGCCGGCCGGTGTTAACACTCGTGGAGTGTTGAGATGTGCTGCGGTCTAGGACGAGGTCAGGACACCAACGCTTCGCATGACTGCTACGACGCGTGCACTCGGGCAGACCGAGCTGCATGCCACTCATGCGACGTGCCTGGCACAAGGCAGCAGATGAAGACGGAAGAGAGAGAAAGGAAGTGAAAGGTAAGTGAAACGAAAGTGAAACAAAAGTGGGTCCTCATCCACCCCTTCTCGCTTCACACACGAGCTTTCAGTCACAGTGAGGGTAAGCTCAATAAAGGATGGATTGATTGTTTTTTTATCATGTTTCGCGGCAAAGTAAACGCACGTGACGCGATGTCGGAGGGCATCGCGGAGTCCACGAAGGCCGTGAACACAGAGGCCCGGGTTCTCTCGTGGTCAAAGTCGGAGAGCTGTGCATGCAATTACAAGGGGGGTGACACTAGAGGCAAGGGACACGGCAAGAGAAGTTAACACACACACACACACACACACACACACACACACACACTCAGAGTACTCTCGTACTCCCTTTGACTCCCCCTCACTCACGCCAATGCGAACTGGACCGAATAGGTTTCGCCTGTGTGCTTTCCCTGACGTGTGTGTCCCAGTCTCAGTCTCAGTCTCAGTCGCAGTCGCAGTCGCAGGTCTCTGCTGTAATATCTTTGTTCGACTGCCACGCCACATGTCTGCTTAACCATGCAAGCATCAGAGAAGCATCGACAACCGTCAGTTCAGAGCTAGTCACGGAGCCGTACTTAATGTAACAACATAACAAGCAAGGCTGCATTTGAAACCCTCGTCACTACATCGGTACAACGCAACGACATCGCGACTTCGCGGTACAATACCGCACAGGAAAAGCGTAGCGGTGGGCCACTGCAGCGACAAGCATCTCGATGCAAATGAGAAAGTTGTGCAAACCGCCAGCGACATCGTTGGGCGAATACGACAGGGTGCCCTTGATGACTCCGCCGCGCGCTAGCACAGCGATAACCATTGCCTGGCACCGTAGGTGAGCGAGAGATCCCATGATGTTACGTCCGAGGTTTGAAGGCCCTTGACTGCCGGCGTCTTCAACAGCACAGTGCAGATAAAACAGTGTGGCACAGCCCGCGTGACTGTTTGCCTGCCTGCCTGCCGGTGTCCGCCTCTGCCTCTTGCACGTACGACCACAACCACTACATTCTGCTCTACCTGCCGGCCCCCTTGCACGGACAACCACAACCACTACATTCTGCTCTACCTGCCGCCCCCATGGCGTGGGCTTCGAGCCACATCCGCGTTTTTACCTGCCAAAACGTGAGGAAGACCACCGCCTTCACACATAAAAACTTGGGGACCGGCCGCAGTGGAAGCAGGGGTCCCCGAAACGCCAGGTAAAAGAGAATCAGGCAATACACCGCCCAAATCTGCCGGGCCATGTCAGAGCCGAACAGTTGTCCAAGCAGTTGTCCCAGTACCTGCGACACGTTGTTCACCACTGTGACCCAAACGTAACCTCGGTCCAGCCGGAACACGCCAGCAGCCCCAGAAAGGTTGAGCCAGCCCAAAATAAGGGTACACACGGCAGTGACGACACGAGCTAGGACGTACTGTGAATCGTGTCAAAAGGTCAAACCAACAAAGCAGCCCATTTCTGATACAAACCTGGAGAACTCCAAGATGGCATCTTCTGAGGAACTTCCGGCCTCGCCAGGATGGCAAAAAGCAAACTGGGAAAAGATGCCGAACCTCCGGCTGATGCTCGAGCAATTCGACCATCGTGTCTTCGTTGCCGAGGTAGTGTTCTAATAGAAACAAGAAGTTGTAGATCGTGTACGCCTGACAAAGGCTCAGAACATGCACACAGATTAAACCAAAGGCACACCTCATAAAATTCTCGAAGAGCATCCAGGTATGGCCGCGAGCTGAGATATATCATGCTGAATAGAGCATCGATCGCGTAGATTGGAACCTGCCAGCAATTAGAGGAGGAGGAGGGCAGAAAAAAGGGGCACCATCCAGAGTATCCGAACCACGTGCCGTTGTAACTTCGGTGCAACAAAGGTGCTGAGGTGTTTCCAAATCTGATACAGGGATAATGGGACTGCCAAGGCCACAAAACACCCTCCAACGAAATTCACGTAGCCGTGGTTGCCCTGAACCATGACCCCGTGAAGGAATAAAACGCCCATCAGGACAAGGCCGACAAGAGATCCCACTACACTCAACCAGAACAGGATAAGGGCGACCACGTTTGCGGGGCAACAATACTCTGACGGGAGTGGTTAATGTTAGGCGGACACACACACCACGCATCGCACTAGATAATTTCTTCTTCCAGGACACTTTCGTCGGTTGAACGGGTGCAACCAAGGCAACATCCGCCGAGTACCCATGGCTGACAGGGGTACTTGATGTCACACTAATGCCTTGAGTGTTCGCCAGCATCAACGCTGCAATCACCCCCCGCCAAAGCTGCCAACACCAGCTGGCACTGAGCTAGGTTGCACCGGTACCGTGTACGTTAGTGTTTTGTAATAGCCTGTTTACGCAAGTGTCCAATTTGTCGTCAAATTTGTCGTGTAGAAAAGTCGTCTAGCGGTCGTCAAATTTGTCGTCTGGGTTTCTTACGCACGCGTCAAATTGGTCGTCGGGCCTTTCGATTTTTGTCGTGTGAGTAGGGTGATAGATTAGGCGGGAGTCGTTACGAACAGACCGAAATCCTTGCGCGCGCGCAATGTCAGAGACCTGGTCGGGCAGTGACAGTAGCAGCAGTGACGAGTCGGGCCCAGACAGTGTTGGATCTATCAGGAGGTCACGTCGTCGGTATGGCACAAAGCCGTATGACCGGGCAACGGTGGTCCGTCGGTACCTCCAGTCGGTAGTGTTGGCTGCAGTCAGTCCGGTTTCAGCACATGCACGTTGGCGAAGGTGCCTCCGCGAGATGGACATCGTTCGGGCGGATCGAATTTTCCATCGTTGGGGTGCAAAGTTTCACATGGACCAGTTCTCAAACGTACAGTTCCGCTCGTTCTTTAGGTTCGAGAAGTTGGAGGTTGTCCGGATCAGGCGGGCATTGCTGATTCCTGACCAGTTCCGGTTGCCGAACCGGGCATGTGTGGATGGGACACATGCGTTCTGTTGCCTGTTGTTCAGAATGGCATTCCCCAGCACGCTGCTGCGCAGTGAAAATGTCCTGTGCATGCACTCCAGCTACATCTCTACAACGTGCAAGTTGCTGGTGGATCACCTGTCGAGAGTATGGGATACCACATTAACCTTCGATGCGAAACGGCTCACAGTCGCGAAGCTGGATCAGCTAGCAAGGGCTGTGCATCGGTCCGGGGCACCCGTCGATTATATTTGGGGTTTCATCGACGGCACGCTGCGGCCCATCGCGCGGCCCATCAAGCACATGGGGCAACGCCAAGTCTACAATGGGCACAAGCGGGTTCATGGTCTGCTGTTCCAGGGCGTCATGTGCCCTGATGGTATCATGGTTCACTTATATGGACCTACTATGCGGACCAACGACCGAGGAATGTTGCACCAAAGTGGCCTCGAGAGCTTCATGCATCGCCACTGCTGGCGCCAGAATCCCGACAGCACGCGCACACCGCTCGGCGTCTACGGCGACGATGGGTACTTTATGCGTGAGCATGTGACTATCGGGTATCAGGACCCGTGGCTCACCTACCGTCAACAACGCTTCAACGTCCACATGGCGCGACGCCGGGTCATCGTCGAAAATGGCTTCGGTCATATTGCCAACATGTGGAAGCGGATACAGTTCCGCCCTGGCCAGCAGATCCTGAAGACCGCGGTTGCCCAACAGTATCGTGTTGCCTGCCTGTTGACTAACTGCATGGTCGCAGAGCGCCAGTACCACCCCGCCATCACTACCCGGTTCGATATCCACCCCCCTTCACTGGAGGAATACCTGGCGAACCCCGACGACGTCGTGACGGAGCTGCGACGTGCTGCCATGCCGTAGTTGGCAATGCATAATATCATGGAATTGAATACATCTGTCATTGAATACATCTCGGCCTCTCTCTCTCTCTCTCTCTCACACACACACACACACACACACACACACACACACACTCATGCATTTGCATTTGCGAGAGCGAGAGAGAGAGAGAGAGAGAGAGAGAGAGAGAGAGCGCACCACAATACCAAGCAAGCAAAAACGAGAGAGCAGTCACAAGCAACACTGAGTAAGCAACACGAGCGACGCTGACACGAACACGGTTTCGAGTAAAAATGCATGGTTTACTAAACGACAACGAATCGATGACGAACGAACGAACGAACGAACAGTGCAAACTAATACTAGTAGTGTACACACGTGAGTGTCAAGGCATAGCGGGCGCGGGTGCATGCGGCACACGGCCCGACAGCAACTCATGCATGAGTTGGAATTGCCTGTCCATTGCGACACGCTGGAGCTCGAGCTCCGTGCGGCGGTTGTCGGCCTCCATGCGACGCACCGCCACCTTCTGGCGCTGGATCTCGAGCTCCTCCTCCGTCGGCCCATGAGCCGGTTGCTCCATGCGCCGCATGAGCTCGAGAGCCGTGTTATACCTATCATTGTCCTCGTCTAAGAGGTCACGCCTAGCCCGATCAAGATTGAACCGACGCCTGGTCGCGGAGCCAGGTGCATCTTGGTGTTAGATGCTAGATGCCGACACACACACACACGCCCACACATACGTACACTGACGCATGCCGCGTCACGTGGCTGCGTTGTTGGCCGACCCCGATTGGTGATGGTGTGATGCGCTCCCTGTGTTGTGGTTCAAGTGTAGTGTGTACTACAATATACAAGAACACCACCTACCATCAGCAACGCCTCGCAGCGAGCCTGATTCCACCGGTATGGCATACTACGTGGCGCACCAGCCACCGCCGCCCCCGTCACCTTGGTCCTCTTGGTCTTCTTGGGGTTCGGGGACATCCGGGCCGGGTTGGTCTTCATCCTGGCCTTCTGCAACGTTGGTCAGCACAGCGCACAATGCGAGGGGTGGCATACCTTGGGTGGCTTGGGTCGGACGAAGTCGGCAGTGTCGCCGTCGCTGTTGATCGGCGATACGGGCGGTGGCATTGTCCCAATAGGGATCGGCCTGATCGGGTTCCTGGGCACCGTGCAGGTAGCCGTGACGATGGGGATGTCGCCATCGGGCACTGTCGCGGCGGGTTGACTGTCGGCGCCCCGGATTGGACTGAAGCATCCTGGCGGTGGTGCTGGAGCTGGCGGCGTATCGGAGTCGGAGACAACTGAGTCATTGTCAGCTGGACCATCGACGGCGGTCGGCAGTGGCAGCTGCTGCGTGTTCGCGTGGACCTCGGAGTGCATGACGACCTTGTTGGACAGCATGGTCCGCATCCACTGTGCGGCGCACGGATACGCACTCCACGACTGCAGGAGGGTCGTGACGCGGTTGTGGTCGTACGCTGTACCCTTCACCATGCGAAGGGGACCACCGGTGACCACGTCGCGGTTGTCGTAAATGGCCAGAAGCGCCTGGTCGACATCTTCCCACTCGTCGTCGGTCGGGACGGCGCCCTTGACCAAGCCCTTCAGACGTGCGAAAACCGGTGACTCCTGGGCTGGGGTGAGTGTGCGTCGAGCGCCACGAAAGGGCCGCACCTGGGTCAATGTCGGTTGATCCTTTTCGGCTTTGCCTGGTAGCTTCCGCATCGTCCGAGCGAGGCCCGACACTCGCGGCGTACCATTGACACTCCACCCGTTTCGACCCTTGGGAACAGGAGGCGGGGTCGGCGCAGGATTCACACAGTCCTGTCAGGCGTCAATACCGCAGGCGGGCACACCGACACCTCATGTACCTGCGTCAACGTTGTCTGGCCTTTCTGCAGCACATGTACCACCGTCTTCGGCTCCGGTTTCGAAGATCCAGCACCGACCAACACACCCCGACGCTTGGCCAGCTTACTCATCCTGAATTGCTCCGGCGTCATCTTGAACGGCACCTTGTACACGCCCTGGCCCTGGCCTGCCTTGGCTGCTTCTGTCGCCTTGGGCTTGCGCTTCCCAGCCAGGCCAGCATCTACTACAACCTGCACCAAGGCGTGAGCTAACTCGCCGAGCAGGTTCCCATCTTACCCTAGGTGGGTCTTCAATGGTGTCGGCCACGCCTCCACTCGCATTGGGCGCGATTGCTTTGTTGCATGTGCCGGTCGTCGACGCCATCGCTTGACGAAAACCAGACTCCCGCCGTGTCAAAAGGTCGTCAAGCTTTTTGGTCTTATAGACCGCGTTTCCCGCCCTGACGACAGCTAGACGACAAATTTGACGACAAATTGGACGTGCGTAAACACCCTAATATTCGGAGATGATAAAATATACACGTCGATGGCGGGCCATTGGCGGCTGGGATGAAGTCGGAGAACGAAGAGCAAGATGAGGCTGCTGCAGCAAGGGTACTATCGAACCAGAGACTTCTGGCCCAAATTCTTGAGTGTGCCTGGATAGGTTACGTGAGGCTAGTTTCTCGGGGTTGGGCACGCGTTGGTGCGATGTTACAGAAGGCTGCTATCTACGATGAAGCAGGTGACGAGACGGCGGTGGATTTCGTGGGCTTGTTTCGCGTCTTCCCGAATATCGACGTGCTCGGCATCCCTCCCCGGATCTTAACTGTGACTAATCGCGCTTCTCTAGCAGTTGCACTCGGAACCAATGTTGGCTCAGTCACAAAGCTGGTGATTTCTGGGCCTCGATGGGCCTCTCGGGTTCTCCCTGTGGTGGAAGCCTTGGCAACGAACCGCACTCTGAAATCTGTCAGTTTTATTGGGTGTGGCAGTTCGACAGACTCAGACTGTGATTTTGAGACTGCCTCAGAATGTGAGGGTGATAGTTCTGCTGGGCATCCGACTGGGCTGAGCGAAGCGAGACCAGAACCGGATTGGCTCCAACTGCTTTCGACCAGCATCAACAAGAATGAATCCATCACTTCGTTACGTCTTGTTGATTGTGACCTCTCCACTGCTGGGGCGATTGTTCCCTGTTTTTTATCGGAGAACCATCATCTGAGGCTGCTGTCCCTTCGAGGTGTCTATATTCCTGAAAGTGGATTCGAGAAGTTGGCAAATGCCATTCGAGGGCAGTCGGTGCTAGAAACTTTGGTCCTGGATGACAACACTGTGCCCTGTCCTCGTATTGCTGCTCTTTTCATCCGTGCTCTGGGCACAGCAACTCTGCGCTTGGTCGGATTGGACAGTGATTGGCTGGAACCTGGCTGCGCCCAGCATTTTCGGGCTGCTCTAGAGGAGAATGCAAAGCTCCGAGTGAACTTTTGCCCTGACTTGGACTTGGAATCTGATGGGACCTGTTTCAAAGCTCCACGATGGCTGTTGGACCTGCCAGGCGCATCCAGGAACCGTGTCAGCTTTGATTGGTTGGACGATGAGTTGGACCTGTGAACCCATGCAGGATACTCATGCGAAACCATTCATTGATTTGGCTTGCGTGTACCCAACATAAAGTCTGTACACAGCGCCGAGGACCCTGCCTGAAGGCCGAAGGGAGAGGCAGAGCGAGGGGAGAGGGAGAGGGAG
>QUTJ01031236.1:0-10486 GCA_003573635.1 Goniomonas avonlea | reverse complement strand
GGAGGGAGGCACGTTGGACTGGACACGCCTTGTGGCAAGGACTGTCTGATGTCGATGCACCATGCAAGTGTGTTGCTCCCCCCTCCCCCCAGGAAAAAGGCTCACCTTTCACGGTCATCCTTGAGCTTGTTGATTGATTTCAGCTCAGTTCGCTGCGTCTCCAGGTTTTTGCAGATCAACTTGAACTGCAAGAGTGAACCGTCATGCGCATGAGAGGCCGTCGCAACTGAGAGGCAGAAGGAAACGTGCGCAGGTATCAGGGGCAGATCATGGGGCAGATGCAAACCATGCCACGGGCCGCCAGGAATGCTGACGCCAAGGTGCATGACATCACCTTGCCGTTGGCCACTTCGACGTCATTCTTGAGCGTTGCGATGGTCACAGAGGCTGCCATCTTGTCCTACAAGTAACGGCGTTAGTTGGGCGCATTGAACGCGGAGGACGACAATATTCCGACGAAGCCGCTCAGCGTGCCTGACGCTTGCAATGCATTTCGCAGGACAATGAGAACGTTATTGGCTCGGCCAACACTTACGATTTTAAGAAACTTGATTTCTTCTTCAAGCGCAGTTCGCTGCGAATCGGAAGTCTGCTGGGCCACGCCCATTTCACCACGCATGCTTGCCAGCAACTTCTCACCTACTGCTGCTTTATGTGACGCTGCCTGATCCTGGGTCAGCGACTCTCGAAATGGATGGTACAATAGATGATGCAACTAACCACGAATTTGGCGAACACAATTTGCCCTTCCTCTTTCAGTTTCACGATTTCTTTCTCAGCTCGTTGCACCTCTTGTTTCAGAGCGGCATTAACCTGCGTGAGGAGTTGAGATTCGTCCTGAGCCAGAAACAAACCCGGCCCAGCAGTCTCAACTTCACCTCGATTGTGTTATCCAGAGCTACCTTCAGCTCTTTTTCGATTCGGTCCAGTTTATTGCGTTTCGGCCGAGCGTTTGCGAGCCTGCAGCACGATCAGTGTCGAGTGGCTCTCAGGGAAAGAGGCCTACCACCCAATGCCGTAGCGAATGACGCTGTCAGCGGTTCGCAAGCCAGTTTCGCTGGTTCTCTGTACAGTGTCGAGCATATCTTTGATGATCTGTGCATCATTTTCTGCTCGCGAATCTTCCAACGGCCGCCACAATTCGGCAAACTTTGCATTTCGGATGACCCTCTCTTTGGATTCATCGAGCACCATTTGTTCGGCAGTATCGGCTTTCTCTTGTTGGTCGTCATGTTCCATTTTGCCGAGCTGGACTTCGTACGTTTTCACGACGTCTCCAAGCTGATCTAATGCCAACCGAATCTGTGAAAAAAAGTTTGTGCCCTCGCGCATCATATCAAGATGAATGGGAGGGCCTCACAGATTTTTGGAATGGGTCCTCTGGTGGTGGTGCATGCATGGCTTTCAGCTCGTCCTCAGAATAGTAGGACAGGTAGTCAGGTTCTTTCGGTGGCCAAGCTTGTGCCTTTTCTGGGCTGCGATCCAAGGACCTTGGAGGTTCGCCAGTCGCTCCAGTTTGGAGCCTTATCTCATTTCCATGGGATTCTTGGAAACGCTTTTCTCGATCCGCGGACTGCGGGGAGCCGGCATCGACCGCCTCAAGCGTGCGGACTCCCGCTCGACATCTCTGGAAATAACCGTGCCCCCCAAAAGTTGAGTATTTGTTTTTTTTGGATGTTAGACTCATGGATATTGGTTGACAGCGTCCTTGTGGGCGCAGTCACCAGTGTGCAGCACTCTTGGCCTCGTCGAGTGTGGGCGTGGGGCAACGAACCGCCCACCCCACCCATCGCCATCACCATCAAGATCTGCGCTCCCGCGTTATCTTACTATTATCTATTAAAAACAGATTTGATATCATCGAGTTACGCCGTTCGTTTGTATGGAGGGGCACACATTCAAAATCTGGTTGAGGTTGACTCGCCGGGCTCACAAAGAGAAAAATGGCACGATCCACGGCGACTACGCGGATTCGGGTGTACATCGTTCAGGCTCGCAATCTGCAAGCAAAAGACTACACCGCGAATGCGTTCTGTCTAGTGTCGTTGCGCAGTAGCTTGAGCGGCACATCCCCTCGGAAGCCACAGAGCACACAGGTCATTCCGGGCACCGTTGACCCTGTGTGGAACGAGAGCTTTGACTTGGTTCTAGAGTCCGGAAGTGATACCCTGGAAGTGAAAGTCATGAATAAAGATTCAGTTGGCACTGAGTCCATTGGGGAACTCGTTCTGCCTCTCGGCACGGTGCTGGGCAACGACTCATGGCTCCCTCTCCAGAAGACTCATCAGGGCGAGGTGAGTTTCACCATTCGAATGCGTCTGTATGAACGGTTCATTGTGCAGGTCAGAATTGCCGTTGGTGCTGTCCCCCCGGAGGATCCTCCTGCTCAGCCTTCAATCCCTGCGTACATGCTTGCCCGCGGAGCAGCATCACCGACCTCTTACGCTCCGGCGACTACCTTCAATCCGCCACAACCTCCAGCGTATTCTTCAGCAGCCTCCGATTCCTATGCTGCCCCTGCTACCCCAGATGCCAGTGCAGCTCTTGCCCAGCAGGTGGCGAGTCTCCAGGAGCAACTTGCTCGCCAAAGGTAGCGTTCTCGGTCGCCGCAGCATTTGGCTCACACCAACCCCTCAGGACGGAAGCGGACAATCGCATGAAGGAGGCAGAAGAACGCGTTTCACACGCAAACAATGCTGCACAGCAAGCTCGCCAAGAGGCTGAGGGCTACAAAGCCCGAATTCAAGCTCTGGAGCAAGAGCTGCAGGCTGCAAAGTCTGGGGCTGGGGATGACATGTCCCGTATGTCTCCGATCCCCCTATTGTGTGAACGATCCTCATTGTGCACCTTGCAGGGCTGGCTGACGTGGCACAGCGCGAAAAAGAGAAGGTTGTCGAGCTCACTAATAAGGTTCAAGGTGCGGCTTGTTTGCAACTCGCCAGCATTGGCACTCATACACGGGGGTCTTTTTGATTTTTTGAGCGCCGTATGCACACCCTTATACGTTGCCTTCAGCCTTGGAGGCACGAGCAGTGAAGGCTGAGCACGAATTGGCCAACGGCTCGATCGCACCTCCAGACGGTGCCACCACCAAATCAACGGATGCGGAATGTGCGTAAACCCTCCATGAAGTTGGCACCAGTGATCCGGAACTTGATTTTCTGCGGAGACACTTAGAAAGATCTAAGTGTCTCCGCAGAGGAGACACTTAGAAAGATCTAAGTGTCTCCGCAGAACTTCGATTATGGCGTTCGGCTGAACGCTCTGCGATCTCTAGGAGATGATACACCATTTAGAATGCGTTCTAAAAGCAGGTGTCTCGAGGACGGACACCACTGTCTCTTTGCCACACACACTGCAACCCGCATGCCTAATATTTACCTGATTTTAGCAATGCACTCACCCGATTTCACCTTCTTCACCCACGTAAGTCGGCTAACACTCGCACAGTGGAGGACAACCGTCGCTGGCTCGACATGCTGCGCAGCCGCCAGTCGCAGAGCGCTGCGCAACACGCCCTGCCCCCCACACAGATCCCTCTCGCTGGCAATGTCATTGCGCCCCCCACCCCAACCCCTGTCGGAGGCTCCGCGGACCTTCTGCCCAGTATGATGCTCTAAGTGGGTGAAATGGCCTGAGCATACTAATCTTATCTGGGGTCGTGTGGAGGTCTGGAGGTTGAAGCTCCTGGTCCAGACCTTTTTACACTGATATTTCGCGTGTTGGGACGTGAGCTGTTGACACTCATGTAAGAGATGGTTTGGGCATTTCTGAATTAAAGACAGCAGTAAGTTTCCAAGCGACGAGATGAGGATCCAAGACCAAGCAAACTAGCACATGGAAACAGACATAGAATCTCGCGTTGAATTTTGCGGCATTTTGCAGTTCGTGTGGCCAAACAACGTTCCCGCAATATCGTTTCTTCGCGATCATGAGCGGATCAACGCAGATACTGCGCGGCGTCTTATATCCCCGGTGCGGGCCGATGATGCTCACTGATCCGGTACCGGTCACGTCTTCACGTTGTTCACAATGGCTTCGACAGCTGCACTGTGTGCTACTCGGTGCTTGCCCATTTGGCTGCATGCTGAACGAGCTGTTTTGCTCGCTGCCACCACCCCCATTCTTTGTTCGATTCTCTCAGCTTCTGGGCTCGTTGACGAGGAGTGCCCAACCGCGCTGGCTTGAATGCGGGTGCTCCTTGTTTTGCGCGAATGCGACGGACTTTGAGGTTATTGGACCCAATGGAACTTGAGGAGCCTTGGGACAAAAGGCTTGCTTTGGAAGCAACTGTTTTTGCGATCGAGCTGCGTGCATCGTTGCCATCGCCGATGGCCAGAGCCGGGATGACGGAGAGATTCTCCGCTTGCTGCGTTCAAAGTCAGTCCTGACTCTGTTCCTCTCCGCTCACCTGTTGGTCGCGCTTCAGAGTTTCCACCCAGGAGAACGCATCCGCCTCTGTGAACTTGCGGCGAGAGAATGCATCTGCAAACAGCTGCGCCGGATTAACCTCCGAACTTCCCCGTCCTTACCCTAACCTTGCGCAGTTTGTCGTAGTCTGGGTCGGTGTTGAATCCGAGCGCTCGAACCTCTCGAAAGTATTCAAGAAAGGTTCCTGGGCGGTTTCAGTGGCATGGATTGTTGGCTCGTCGCACCTGCTTCAGGATAGCCTTCGACCATATTCTTGATGGATCGTTTCTCTGCGTTCAAATTTTCATTCAAGGAGGCTTGGACCCACTGGCAGACGGACCTTCGACAATGGCCAGTCGTGCTTGCTCCCTGTCAAGATTGTGATCATCGTAGACGGACCATGGCACCTCTTTGAGCATGTCGAGAAGTGAGATGCCCAAAGACTCTAGATCATCCTTCCGACACTGCGGCTTGCCACACTGTTTTCCCAGGTCAGGCGAAGCTCTGCATTCAGGATTGGACTGACCGCGCTACTCATGGCCGCGTAGCTACCAAACGTCATTGTTCCAAAGAATCCTGCAAGAGAAAGTAAAATGACAAACTATGATAAGTGACAGACCTTTTTGCCTTTTGTGCTCAGGAAGTGGCATCCCTGTGATCTTGTCGGTGTATCGACCCGAGCAACCAAAATCCACAAGACGAAGCTGCCTCGAGCCTGGTCCATCCGTGGCACCAACAACAATGTTTTCCTGAGAGGGAGTCAAATCTGAACGCGGACATTTGGAAGTTAGTTGCCCATCTCGCATTATCGGCGCACCGGTTTGATGTCACGATGAAGAAAACCTGCACTATGAACCATTCCCACAATCTGCAACTGAACAAGAAATGAGAAATTCACAAAGCAGGAAGAAAAACAAATTACAATTTGATCACTGAATGCTAGAACATTAGCAAGCGTAAATCCACAGGGAAGAGCATCTCGGAGAGCTCGAAGGTCCGGCCCCAGAAGTTCCAAGGACATCGCTTGCACTACTTTGCCATCTGCTCCTTGCACTTCACCAAACCATCTGACCCATGGCACAGATGACGGTTTTAGCACTCTTTGAAGGTGACAAAGAATAGCATATTCCTCGTCCAATTTTGAATCCTCATGGGTTTGTACCTTCAACGCCACTTGCTGTCCACTCGAACGGGAAACAGCGGTATAGACCTTGCCAAAGGTTCCTTCTCCCAACACTTTCTGACAGTCATAGTGGCCGATCTGGGGAAGGTCCTCAATCGATTCCATTGTTCCACCACTCCTTGGGCCGGTCTTCACGGGCTTGGGCAGATCTTTCCTTTTTGGGAAGACGTTGGGGTTTCGGAATCGAATACACAAATGCTCATACAAGCTCATACAGGCTGGAGGGATCGAAGAGTGGACTTGGTGGAGGGAATCGTGGAGGTGTGCCAGGCCCAGCGAGAAGCTAAAGGTCTCGTGCTGCGATGTTTGAGAACTTAGTCTCAAGCATCTTGCAAAAGCACCTCGGGGCTTACATTGTTGGTTTGAATCGAGAGCGTTTAAACATCGGTGTTTGGCGAGGTATTGCTTGCTTCATCCCATGCTTGAATTGATATCGAGCAGGTGAGGCTGTTCTGCATGACTTGGAGCTGAGACAGGACTGTCTCGATAATATGCTGCTTCCGTTTAGCCTCAAAGCTGGTGAGATGAGTTTGGCTGAGATGTTCGATTGACCATGGTGGAACAGGCTACATTGGCGAGCTTCGGATTGAGATTCCATGGAATGCTCTACGCAGTAAGGCGCTTAAGATAAGAGTTGAGCGCGTGCATTTGATTCTTGGCACTACTGAAGAGTTCAAGGTGCGAAAGTGCACACGGCCCACAGTAGCCAACCGATTTGGTTTTGCAGTGGAACGAGGACGCGCAGGTGCTGGCCGAACGAATGGCAAAACAGGCCCAGCTGGCTGCAGCAGAGCTGCTCAAGCAAGCCAATGTGCAAGATGACGATGAGGGTGAAACCCGCGCCTGGTTCTACACGCGATTCGCAACTGAGATTCTTGATAACGTCTTGTACGCGACATTGCTCAGCTTCCTGATTAGCTGACGAGATGTATTTCAGAGTCTCTGTCCAGGATGTGCACGTCAAGGTGGAGGTGAACCCCCAAATTGTAGCACCAACGACGCCAGGTCGCGGCCCCTCGACTCTCGGGTTCAAATTAGATAGCCTGTCTATCCTCTCGGCTGACGCTGATTGGAACACCACTTTTGTGCGTTGCATGTTTCATTTTGCGACATCTCATCGCACTGTAGGTCCGGGACAACAAGTTTGTTTACAAAAAGGTGGAGGTGGAGGGTGTGACTGCATATTGGGATCGTGATTGCAAAGCCACGACTGCACGCACCATGGCAGAGGTGCGTGTTTACGGTTTGACGAAATTCCTCAGTGATTTTACAAACAACTCTGACTGTTGAAATTGTGATGCGAGTATCATTGGGCTCCGATTTTTCCTAGTCTAGCTGTGTCGAAAAGGAATCGCACAGCATTTTTTATGACCAACCTCGTATGATACGTTTGAGTCAGGTGAAGGCCCTATTTGACCGCGAAGCTCTAGACGTCGACTGCGGATACGAGGACGCTGATGGCGACTTGTTTTTTGGTGAGTGTTGTCGTGCTGTGTGACTCTTTAGACTCCGGATGAGAGTCCCTGCAATGTGTTCGGCGCTTGAAAATGGGCAGGCTGTCGAAAAACAGATCAGGAGCGATGTTTGGATTCTCATGGTGCAGTATCGCGGTGACTTTCAGAGTTTTTGTGTGTGGTCTGACTGACCTGTTGCTATGTTGCCTGAGTCTGAGACACGCCTGCACCCATTGTGCCTCACCAACATCTATTACACAGACACAACTCACGCTTACAATCTGTCGCACTCAGTTGCACCTTCTTGCGCCGTTTGTAACCCAGTCCATCGCACAGCTGCACGCTGTTTCTGACCTAGGTCACAACTTTAAGCCCACATGTCGGGTAATTTGACAAGTGTGATGGATAATCTCCTCCCAGCAGTGTCACTCCGGTTATGACAGAGGAACTCAGTATTTCTCTGCCATCTTGCACCACAGGATCGTGAGTTGAGGGGGGGGTGACAGACGACAACCACGCACTGTGGATCCCTCTTGCGCTGTTTCTTACCCTCGCCCATCGCACAGTTGCACCGGCGAGAGGTCTGGGAGGTGTGGGCCACACAACTGTGCTGTCCCCTGTCAACGCCAGCATCCGAATGACCATAAACAAGTCGCGCCCACCCCCAGGACAACCCAAGCACATGCTCGAGGTCGTGTTCCCATCGTTATCGGTGTGTTGCACCATCAGTTGTGTTGTGTTTCACCCCCTCCCCCGCTTCCCACGCTCCTCCTTGCCCCTGCCCCTTTGGCTTCCCGACAGCATCTCACTCCCACCTCCTAATTCCGATTCTCACTCTTTGTTGTCACACCTGCGACCTTGTTATCCCCGCCCCCTTCTTCTCCCATCCACTCCTACTTGCCCCCTCCCTTTCCTGATCGAGTCTCGACCCCCTCCCCTTCCTGATCGAGTCTCGACCCCCGCAACATTCGAGCGCTCATGCACATTTCCAAAAAGGTCACACTGGACGCGGCGGAAGTGCGTGAGCTTGTTATCCTGGCCGACTGGCTGTACGGGATGCAAATGCGTCGTCGCAACGCGCGACACAGGCCGACTGTCTCGGTGCGAGAGTGTCCGAGGCAGTGGTGGCGGTATGCAGTCGCTGCTCATATGTGCGCAGTCCAAGCGCGGTGAGTCTCATCAAGTCAACATTCTCTTGGGCCTGTCTCTGTGTGTCGCTCCATTTTCGACCTAATCTCTCTCCGCTTCTCTTGTTCATCACGGCCAGAATGATACTGAGTCTGGGAAATGAACGGCTTGGGGAATGAATGGCTTGTTTGCAAGTCGATCGGCCAATTGATGTCCATTTCTCACAGTTGCCGGCGGTGGTCCTGGCCGCACATGCGCAAGTTTGCAGAGGCTCGGCGTGAATATGTTTCGGTGTACACCTCACTCCAGCCACCGTGCGTCCCACCACCCGACGCCCAGCAGCGACTCGAGGTACGCCTTTGTTCCCTCCTGGCCTGTCATCTCAGCTCCACCACCCTCGATGTCTGCCCTGCCCCCTCGCCCCTACGATTGGATTCCACTGTCCAACAATTGTCTCCTCCATACATAAAACACTGGCGTTGATCCAAGGACACCAAGCCTTGATATACCACTCCACGTCTGGCGCTGCATCGTTCCACAATGCAGATTATGTTCCCGTCCGGCAGGAGCAAGAGGACAGCCTCTCCGTCCAAGAAATTCTGTTCCTCCGCTCGCTCGCGCAATCCAGCGGCCAGAAGTCGACCCCGAACACTCCGATGGTCGACGACTCGACTGGCGGACCCCCAGAATCGCTCGATGAAACAGACCCGCCAATAGAAGGAGCGGACGCTGAGGGCTGGGTGTCATGGTGCGTAACGTGTTTGGTCCTGTGACTGCTCGGAGCCCAAGGCGGCGTCATGGCGTACATTATGTTCGGGGTGTCTTCACATCTGGCGTACAATGTGTTGAGGGTATATTCACACTCTGGCGTACATTATGTTGGGGGTATCTTCACAATTTCGGTTGCGTGGCTGCCGATTTTATTCAAAACTCTGATGTGGACTTCTCTCGCGAACTATCCGATCGATTTTTGTTGTTGGACAGACCCCCCCCCCCCACCCCTCACCCTCACGCACAACGGTCGTGTCCTCGTGTCATGCGAAGCTGCAGGGGTATGCGCTGGGCCTATTGGGGTGCCGGAGGCGGGTGGCAAGACCCAGCAACGTCTTCCACACAGTCGCTGCTCGGTGCAGGCAGTGAAGGCAAGGCTGCGGCCAGCAACATCAGTGCGGAAGAACAAGAGGCTCGTCGAGGTGCGCCTGCTCTGAGATCTCGACATGCCCAGGATGGCTGTTCTTGCTGGTTTTATGACACAACAGCCTCACACGCCTCACGCACCACACACCACACGCGCGACTCTGGCGGTGGCTTGACCACCCAAGTTGTGGCGATTGTCGCGCCAACACCTGTCAGTGGAGGGCCAAGCTCTCACCCCTGCCTTACACGAGTCTCGCAGTGGAAGGCCAAGCTCTCACCGCTGCCTTCCCGAAGGACTTGCTGGCAATTGATGAGGAAAGGAGGGGCGACGCTGCTCAAGTCCGAGCACTGCTCTTAATTACTGTGCGCTCTGTGCATTTCGTTTTCGTTTTTGGTCTTGATGAAGTTCCATCCCCCTCGATTTTATTGGTCTGCGGCTGTGCTCCTGTTGTTCAAAGTGGGAGTGACAGCGGCGGCAGTGGTTCACGCTGTGCCGTCGCAGGTGACGGAGCTGCAAATCACCCTCTCCATGGCCTCGTTTTCCACCGGCCTCGCGCGCGACTTTGTCTGCATCGATGTGGGGGACCTGCAGCTGGCTGTGTGTTCGCGTTTATCCGGCTTGCGCGCTGACGTTAGCGTTGACCGGTTGACTGTCCGGGACAACTACACCAACGACACGCACTTCCCTTGTGTGTTCGCGTCGTCCATCGTGTCGTCGACCTCCGACACCGGCACTGCCATCGGCGCCGACACTCCTTGGGGTCAGTCAATCTCAGACAAGTCAATCTCAGACATTGTGTTGTCCACCAGTATGCCCCTGGCAAGCCACACTGGGCAGCAGGAATTAGGCATTCACTGGCCCCAAGGAATGGGGCTCTGGCACAGCCGCACACTCTCACTCTCGCTCGTCCTCACTCTCACACTCACTTGGCCGCAGCTCGAGAAGGTCGCCCGTGGTTGGTTCTTGTGCTCACCTGCAACCCGGTGGACGGAGAACCACTGCACATCAACCTGCAGACAAAAATGTCGGCTGCCACCCTGGTTGTCACCCCGTCGCTGCTTGAGGGTGCGTCTGAGGCCGAGCGAGAACATTTTTGGTGCTCTGTTTGCCTCCCCGCAACGAGCTCCCCACCCCCACTCCCTCACTCGCGCGCGTGCACACACACACACACAC
>QUTJ01031235.1:0-10485 GCA_003573635.1 Goniomonas avonlea | reverse complement strand
GGTGTGTCCTGTGTGTGCGAGATAAGGTGTGTCTTGTGTCTGCCATTTAGCGGTTGTTGGACGGGCACGAGGTTGCGAGAGGGTGTGTTCCGAGTCTCGTTCTGCTGTTGTTCTGTTACGGTGTTATTCTTGCGATTTAAGGTGTGTTCTGAGTCTCACTCTGTTGTTGTTCTGTTATTGTGTTATTCTTGCGATTTAAGGTGTGGTCTGAGTCTCATTCTGGGAAGTGGGGCTCTCGGAACTAGATTCTCGGAAGATCAGTCATATTTTAAAACTTGGACGTTCCCTCGAAATCGGTGAGAGCGCTTCCAAAACCAGCATTGGGGCGGTGGCGTCAACCTTTAACGGAGCTGACCTGGATGTTGGTTCAAAAGTTCGAGTCAACCCTACCTCGCTTTTTACAGAGCGAAACCTTCGCTGACCCGGAGGTCGGTTCAAAAGTTCGGGTCAACCCTAGTGTTTTACGGAGCTGATCTGGATGTCAAAAGTCCGGGTCAACCCGAAGGTTTTACGACCTGACCCGGTTGTTCAAAAGTCCGGGTCAACCCTAAGGTTTTACGGAGCTGACCTGGATGTTGGTTCAAAAGCCCGGGTCAACCCTAATGACCCGGAGGTTGGTTCGAAAGTCCGTGTCTGATCATCAAAGAACTACCTATTTGCGAATGTCTGGCAGAACTCCCTATTTACGCGAATGCCTGGCAGATCAAAGCGTTAGATGGGTCCGCGGATGAAAACAAGAAGGAGCTCAAAGCAGCGATTCACTTGCGGTTCAAGGTACGGCTATCATGACTGTACACGGTGTTCACTCACTCACCACACTCTCACACTGTCTGTCTGTCCGTCCAGAATGTGTGTGTGAGAGCGCGAGGGTGAATGAGGGTGGGAGTGGTGGTGTGGGAGTGGTGGGAGTGAGTGTGACGCGCGCGCGTGCGTGTGTGAGGATGGCCAGGGCACCGCGCGCGTGTGTGTGCGAGTGTGGCCAGGGCACCGCCCGCGTGCGTGTGCGAGTATGGCCAGGGTGCGCGCGCGTGTGTGTGCGAGTGTGGCCAGGGCACCTCGCCCCACACACAAACACAAGGCCACGCGTGCACCATGAATGAGAGCGACAGAGCGAGAGCGAGCGAGCGAGAGAGCTGTTACCTCGGAGACACACGCGCGCGCACGCAGCATACATATCACACGCACAACGATCTTGTGACCCGTCTGCAGGAGTGGCTGGTGAGCTCGGGCGAAATGCGACAGGTCAACGACTTGTTTCGCTACGAGTACGCCCCCCCCACCCCCACCTTTCCTCCTTGCTCCTCCATCCCCTTTGCCCCTAGACAGCGGATCTGAGGCTGCTATGCAGTTCCTAGTGCCCACGGCAACGAATGCCCTTCTAACCTGTCTTTGCAGTGCGGTGCGGTCCAGTGGCTCAGCACACTCTCCTGGGGCAGTTGCCTCTTCGGGCACGGGTGCTTCGTAATTGTCGGAGACCCGCTGTTAGAATACATAATACTTTGCTTAGTGGCGTTGTGCTCGCGAAGCACTCACATGTGGAACGGGCGCTCGCACGCAGCAATTACAATTTGTATTCCAAGTTGACTATGATCTGGGATTCATTTCGAGCTAGGCTTGAGGGTTGCCTTGTCACTGGAGCAGGTCGGTCAGCTTCTGGCATTTCAATGAACAGTGCCACGGGTGGACACTGGAAGTTTACCCGTTGGAGCACCCGCGTGATCATGGCTCAAATGATCAATCTGCAGCTTGACCGCGAGGGAGAGGGGGGAAGGAGACACACTAGCTAGAGACACAGAGATGAGGTCCCCTCGATTGATTTTTGAGGAAATCAGACAGAGGGAGAGACGAAAAAGCCGGGGTCGGACGACTTTTTGTTGTCCGATCTTGGAAAATCTGCAGAACCATGAAAAAAGGCAAAAGATCAACCTGGTTAAAAAGCGCGAGGCCCGAAAAATTCGGGCGCTTCAAGCGGCACGCGGGGCTAAATTAACTTTAATTAAGAGCGGAGATTATTGAAAAATCCAGGAGGCCCTCGGATCAAAACCCTCTCACATCAATTTCGGCCATCAGCACCTGTTAACGAGATTCACTAATCAGCGGCATCATTTCTTCTTTAATGTTACTCCGGTACCCCCCGGTGAAGGAATCTCCTCAACCGTTGAACAAAAAACGATTTATAATTATTTGACACCGGTAGTCTCAAGCTACCGGTGCGGTTTGGTCCCAGAACAATTTTGTCCTGTTTGGACCCTGTATCTCATCTGCAGCTCCGTGATCTGTTGTGCGGTGACCATGATCGCCCCACCCTTTGGCACGCCCCAGAACCAAGGAGAGGATGGCAGACCTGCCGCTGCTGAGCTCCACCGATGACAAGCTCCTCGTTAATGCTGTTGCTGTGGCTTTTGCTTCGAACCCTCGCCCGTCTGCTTTCCTTCGAAGTGATTCTGAACGTGTCCTTGCGGTCTTGCAAGGAGTTGGTCAAGGAGACAAAATTGCTCCTGTTGACTGCGACACCCTTCGATCCCATATTGGAACGCTTGTTCCGCAAAGGTGTATCTGCTTTTTCCTTGTGCTTTGCAGAATTTATGTGATTGACACCCCTGATCAGGATTTTGCAGTGGTATCATCTGCACAAGCGGCCACCACCCCTAAACGTGATCAATGGAGCGTTGCTTCTCTTGGATGTGAGCGGTTTCACAACTCTTCTCGAATCTTTCTCGAGCTGCGCAGCTGATATGGAAGAGTTTTGCATTATTGTTCAACGACTGTTCGGAGATATCGTCTCAGCAGTGAGGAAGCACGGAGGTGCAGTGGAATGCTTTGCAGGAGATGCTTTACTGGTACAAACCTTCAATGTGTCTTGAGTTACTCACTGTGGCATAGGTTGTGTTCCAGCATCCCGAAGGTGTGTGTGTAGCAGCTCAGCATGCGGTGCAGTGCTGTCTCGACCTCCACATTAAGCTGCATCGCGACGACGCTCCATACCAAGGGCATAACCTTGTCACGCTGACACTTCATTCTGCAATTGCCGTGGGACCGATGACGGAGCTTGATGTTGGTTTGTCATCGCGCTCTAGCTGCACGCAGAATGCACTAATGCGTTGCCCAGCTGCCCCACCTCGGCGCTACTCGTTTCTAATGGGCCCCACTTTCAAGCAGCTCAGGCGCGCCCATGCCCAAGCTAAGTTGCGCGATCTTGTCGTGAGCCAAGAAGCTTGGTACGTTCATTCCCCTCTGCCCTAAGGTGCTTCTTGAACCAGAGATGGCGGAAGATTTGCACACTGTCTCACTGTCCTACTGTCCGAGTCATCTTTGGCGAGATTTGGCGCGGGATGCCACACAGTTGCATCCTTGACTGTTTCAAACTAACCTCTCGACAGGGAGATTTTGCGCCACACATGCATTGGCACGGTTTTGCCCGGCGGTGATGCGCTTATTTCGCATGTGTCCGTCGAACTGTCAGACGTTGGTAAGAGGAGGGAGGGAGGTCGAAAGAGAGAGCCACCCCCCCCACACACACACCTTGCCAGAAATTCTGACTGCGGGGGCAGCAACGGAGTCGGGAAGGCGCGAAAGGAGGGAAGAGGGAGCGGAGCCGGGGAGCGTGGGGACGGAGGGAGGAGGGGACTAAAGGAGAAAGGGCACACAACTCGGACGATGTCGTCCCCGACAACCCTCGGACGATATCGTCCCAGACAACAATTGGACGTCTATCGTCCCCGACAGCAATCGGACGATATCGTCCCCGACAGCATCGGACGATATGATCAGCAGTTCGGTCGCCCGCCTGCTGTTACTAGATGTGATGAGTGGAAGGGGGAGCGAGGGCGGTGAAGGGGGAGGCAACAGGAGCGACACTTGTCCTCCAAGAACCCCAATGATGGGTTTGATCGCCCGCAGACCTTGCCTTCAACAACGATAGCTCCCAAAGGTAGGGAGGAGTGGAGGAGGTTGCTCCATCATGGGGAGGACGGAGGAACCGAGGACTCACACTTCTACTCCAGAAACGTCCAGCCTGGCGGCGCAGCAGAATCGCACGGCCAAAGAGACGACCTCTCCCCTCCCAAAACCCTTACATCGCTGGAAGCGACGAGCTTCTCATTCTCACCCCCCTCGATCTGGAAGCACCGGTAATGCTCACACACGCAACACCGCTCACCCCGACATCAAGTTGTGTCGTGAGCAGTGTTGGTGTGGTGAATGCTCTGGCACCAACAATCGCTACGCGCGCGCTCACACGCACGCAGTGACACACTCACTCCCACCCACACACACACACAACGGGGCGTGGGCGTGAAGGGCAGAGGAGAGAAAAGGAAGAGAAAGGGAAGGTGGGAGAAGGGAAAAAAACCGGGAGAGGGGGATGAAATAGAGAGGCAACGAATACACCTCTAACTCAAACGTCCGGAAGCGCGAGCACTGCCGGCATCGAACGAGGTCGCGTTAGCGCTTCTTCCGTACGTACCTGAAGGAGTCCCTACCGCTCTTTGCATCGGACAGGCAGACTGGACTTGGGAACTGCGTCGAGTCTCCGTTGGGTGCGCACTGGCACTCGTTTTTTCTTTGTCCCTCGGATCCGACCGCATTGCTACACTTTACACCCACCCATAGCTCTCAACAACTCCCCCACCCACTACTAGTACTGGCTAACAGTCCCAAGTACCTGGTTTTGATCCACCTGGTTCTGACCCTTCCGGTTCTGTAGGTAGTTGAAAACCGTCAGGTTTTGGTCGATTTATCTTACCAGGACACTTTCATCGTATCAGAGTGCAAGCATCGAACACAGCTAACGATATTTCTCAGGTTCATCTTATTTTCCGTTCCGGGTGTCGACTACATGTGTTTGCAAGACTTAAACGGTAAAACATTTGCATACGGCCCGTTCATCAAGATGCCCTCGCTCGGATAGGGAAGCTGGACAGAAGGAACGAGAGGGTCGGAGCCCTTGCCTGAAGTCGAAATCGACCTCACCTCTCCCTCTCTTCGTCCACCTCTCACTCTCCTTCTGCCTCCCTCGCCCTGTCCTCCTTGTCGAGAACAAGCCAGTCGAGAAACAGCCCGAGATTCGATAGCCTTACCATGCGTCAGGATCTAGATTTGGCTAGAGCCGCGGAAGTCAGTTCTAGGGAAACATGATTTCCAAGTGGCTTTGGAGTCGCTTCCCTCAGAATTTGCATCATCCACTCCCACCCCGTACTCCACTTCCTTTCGCTGTGTTAACATCTGCTTCCCCGAAGTTCGCAACGATGTGGAGCAGGCTCTGTGCGATTGCCACCGCTTGATAACACGTCGCTGCAGGTCTCAAACATTTGGAGCAGGCTCTAAGCATTGTCACGACTGTGACGTTGGAGATGGGGGGAATGATTCGCCAGGTGAGCCTTTTTTTTAATCAGGAGAGCACGGTGAGTCCGGTGAGTGTCCCTCTCCTCCTCCCCCCCCCCCCCCCGTTCGCTCGCCCGCGCTCTCTTCTCCCCAGTGTTATGTTTTTCGAACCTGTTTTGCGTGCTTTCAGTGCACTTGGGCGATGCCGGAATTGTTCGAACGGGCAGGTAGCCTGGACCTTAAGCTAGGGCACTCTATTAGATTAGAGAGACCCGAATCGACGTGCAAGTGGAGACGTCTGCGTTATGGAGAACTGAGCATTCACAGGTAACCGTGGACGAAAAAGGATTAGTGTTCATCTACTGCCTCGGAGGAGCCGGCCGGGCACCTGTGGAGGAATTCCAGCTGTGCGCCGTGCAGGTTGGGCTGGTCTCAAATCAACGACTAAACAGGTTGGTTTTCCCTTCGTGCCATTGTCCCGGTCCCATTCCCCTCCCGTCGCTGTTTCAATTTTGTGCATTGGTGTGCTCTTGAGTGCTTCTCGAAAAAGTTCCCTACACAGTCCACAAACCCTTGGTGTTCACACGCCCCTCTACACTTGAAGCAGTTCACAAGCATTCTCGGCTGATACGTCGTCATACAGGGTTGGAATGTCGTGCAGGTGTGGCGTAGCAACTGGCAAGGTCTTTTGCGGATTCATTGGTTCTCCGGATCGAATGGAGTACATGCTGGTAGGTTGTCACCCCACTCTCTGTCCTCAGTCAGCACTGTGTGTCCTGTCTGCACCAAGTCCTCACAGTACTTTGGCTTCTCGGTTCTGTGCGTAGTCTGTACTGTATGTCTCGCCGCACCTCGAGAGATCCTCACAGTGCTTCACGTCGCCTGCACCCTCAGTCCTCACTGGACTAGACACGCAGGCACAGACCCACAGAGAGAGAGACAGAGAGAGACACACCTTGACACATACAGAGAGTGTTCGATCTGAGGGCTATTCAGGCAAACACGCTCAGACGCACACCCCAAATCGTGAGAGTCATCAGGAGAGGAAAAGCGAAGTGACAGTGAATGGCATGCAGTCATGAAATCATGAAGAAATCGGAGCCGAAGAGTGTTGTGTAGGAAGAAGACATGCGGTCATGAAATCATGAAAAAAGCGGAGCCGAAGAGAGTGTGTGTTGTGTGTAGGAAGAAGACGGAGCAGTCAAACTGAGACCGTCTCGGACAATATGGACACAGGCAAGCAAAAAACAGACTAGATGGTCAAGTGGCAGGATTAAATATGAAGGAGACCACTTGACAATGCAGTTATCAGCTTTTTCCAATTCTCCTTCTCACCGACTTGTACCGAAGACTTGTAAAACAGAGCGCGTGAACACCAGCGGCGTTTGTCGACTCTGTTGGACGACAGGTGGGGGACACAGTGAACCTGAGCGCTCGAATGGCAAACTCGGCGCTAGATGGCGCGACTCTGTGCGATGACGTCACCAAGTGTGCGAGCTTCCATTCCAACATGTGTATTGAACTAGGTACGAAGAATCCTGCGTCGGTCTTTCAATTCACAAACATGTGTATTGCACACACGTGTGTGTGTGCGTGACATGCACAGACACAGAAACACGAAGGACACTGCGAGACACGCACAAACATGCAGACACACCGACACCTGGGCCACTCCTGTCTGAGAAGAGTGTGGCTTCTTACGCACACCATATTAGCTGATGACAACTCGCCGCGCCTCAAGGCTGATTCCGGGCCCGAGCCCGAGATAGGATTCTCCCGGCTGGGTGATATGAAGTTCAAAGGCAGGGCGGCGCCCGTCGCCACATATCGGTACCTCGATTCTTTTTCTACTGTTCCGTAGTTTTGTTATTTGTGCTTCGCACGTCCTTGGTAGAATTTCGTTGAAACGCATCTCCACCTCACGCATTGCTGTGTGACCAACCCAAGAAACCTCTCCATCGCCCCCCCTCGCCCCCCCTCGCCCCCCCTCTCTCCTTCTTTCTCCCCCACTCGCACTTTCGCTCTCCTTTCAATATCTCTGTACGCCTTGCCCTCCCTCTCTCACCTCTTGCCGTTTCCGACTCTCCTCTACTTCTCCCCAATTTTCACCCATGCCAACCAAACCCACCATTAACATTTTTGCATTTCAGGGTCACATTGTTAGAAGATGATTGCACCCCTCGCCTCGCCGCCTTCCTCGAGAGCGACGCCTCTCTTCCGGCAAGCCCCAACAGGCTCTGTTGCTCGCCTTCCTTCGAAAACTCCCTCCCCGTCGAAAACCCCACCCCTCTGTCGCTGCCTCCGTTCGCAAGCCCGATGTTCTATCCATTCAAACATGGGAGCTCTCAGAGTCAGCTGATGTCGCTGCCTCAATCGCGCCTGGGATCATTTCGAGAGAGTTTGGCGCCATCTGAGTGTGGTTCATCAAGGACCCAGGAGGACGAGAGCCCAAAGTGAGGGTTTTTCTCTTGGCAACCCGTCTACACAAGTGCTTCCAGCCCAGCCACTGTTCACACGCCTTGCTACATATTGCTTATTCTCCCGCAGAATCGCCTCGAAATTTTATTTTTCTACTCCCTGCAGTCACAGGCCTCTCGCCAGTTCACACGCCCCTCTACGCCTGTTTTCATCTCCACAGAACCCCGCGACACGCATCTTGACATGCTAGCCTCTCTCGCGGCACACTCACGCGACGTTGGTTGTCTTCTTGTATGTGTGTGTGTCCTTTATCCGTTGCCATCAATGACTAGAGCTGTTCGAAATGGATGCAGTTTTACCGTACGATGCCCTCAGCTGTTTGTACGTTCGGTGTTTGCACAGTTTCTGTGCCTGTGACATGTTACGTCCCGCAGAAAAGACGACCCCGAGTTCCCGTTCCCGTCACCGTCAGAAAGTCCAGTTCGGATGGCACGGCAGGTGGGTTTGTGTGTGTCGTTCTATCTCTGTCGCCCCCCCCCCTCCATTCCCCTCCCTTCAGTTGCCACCGGTTGGGGGGGCTCTAACACTGCACAACCTGATGCACAGTCTGACAATTCGGCATTCGGCCGAACAGTAGATGAATCTCAAGCTGTCGGGCTTGCAGCTTTTGGAGGGTAGAGAGTGTGAGTCTACCTTTGCCCGCCCTCCATTCAGTAGTCTTGCTCTCCTGACTCATTCCAAACAGGATTCGTTCCCTGCGTTCACCAACAAGCGGCCACAAACCTTGGCAGTCCCCACGACACCCCAATCCTGTGGTCATGGGCAGCTCTTCACTCCCACATCTTCAGCTTCTCCCTGGGCGAGGCAACAGGGGAAGCTCTCGTCTGAGCTTCCAGGCAGGGATCCCTGGGGCGATTCTGCAGGAGTTGAAGCCTTTGTGCCATCGCCCCAAGTTTGGGGGCTGTTGCAGCACTTGGCGGCTGCGGAGCAAAATGAAACCCCAGCGACAGAGACAAGATGGGAACTGGGCCACGGCGATGAAATTTGGTCGCAACCGGTGCGGTCGGATTCTCGTCTGATAGCATTGGGTGCCACTCTCAGAGTCTCTCGTCGATCTGGGGCTCCGTCAATCTCCAACGTCCCACTTTTCATTCGAAGCCAGTCTAGAGTCTTGAGTCTGAGGTTCCTTCGGCACACAATGCAGTCGGACACACTAACACTTGATCTGTAGTCTGAGGCTTCGGTTGCTTCAGCTCCAACCTCGTGCGGGCATTCGGTGTCCCATGTGATGCTCTCAACCCCTGGGGTGGCAAGAACCGCAGCTGAAGGGGAAGCAATCTCTCAGGCGTTTGATCACATGGGAAACTCGGGCGGAATGGTCATCCTGGAAGCATCGCCAGGTGCTGGATGTGTCTCCGTATCCTGTCAACAACGTGATTACCCACCTACCCCTGTCAGGAATGTTTCCATGTCAGAATCTAGGAGCGATGGAATCTCCCCTCCATCCTTGTAGTGAGAGCAACTGCACCGGTGGCCGAATTGCTACATTTAGCAATAGCGATTGGGCGACCGCACCGATTGGCCCAGAATTGCCACATTTACAGTAAAGATCGTGATTTTGCAACGATCGCTACATTGGTCAGCCAATATGCCCACAACTGTGGCGATCGCGAGAACAAGTCGAGATAATGACAACTGGTGCAGTTGCTCTGAGACCTGAATCGTACCGTTAGAATATTAGCCTGATCAGGGCCCTCGTCGTCAGGGCAGACCAGGGTGATGTGTGTGTGTGTGTGCTATTGTGTGTGTGTGTGAGAGAGAGTCTCTCGCACCCTCTGCGGTATCCCTGGCCCACCCCCCCCCCCCTCTCTCATGGAATGATTGTGTGTGTGTGTGAGCGAGCGAGCGAGAGAGAGAGTCTCTGCTCACTTTTGAGCGAGTGTAAGCGAGGGTAATGTGCAAACGGCCACCCGTTTACTCGCATGTCTCCCACATTTCATCCTCACAGGACTCGGGAAAGGCGCAGTTGTTTCTTGGATCTGTTCCTGTGATAGGCTTGGGCATATTGTTAGCTGCCGTACTGGAGAGCCTTCGGTCGCGTGGTCTGCGCTGCGAAGGTACGTTGTACTCCTCACTTTTCCTCCTCTCCCTGGAATCTAGCCGCTCCTCACCTTTCCTCCTCTCCCTGGAATCTAGCCGCTCCTCACTTTTCCTTCTCTCCCTGGAATCCTCCTCACTTTTCCTCCTCTTCCTGGAATCTAGCCGCTCAGCAGTGCTTGCGAGGTTTGACCCCCCCCGTTCTGTCCCCTCTCTCTTCGGTCTCGGTGTTTGCGTCTACGTGTGCCGGTGCCAACCACTCCCTCGCACCACACTGATCTGATGTTCTCCCTCTACGTCTCTCTCTCTTATGCCTTCAGGTAGGGCCGCTCAGCGGTTCTTGAATGGTTTGAATCTTGTCTATCTCCCCCTCGCGAAACGGTGCGACCCAGGGGAGCACAACTTGTTGCTGGGCTGATGCTCCTCCTGTCGCTCTCCCCCTCGCGTGCCCTCTCTCACCATGTTCTCTCTCACCACCCCCCCACTCTCCCTCAAACCACTCACCAGGCTCCCTTGCACCACACTCCCCCCTCACCTCCCCCCTCGCCACTCCCCACTCTGCCTCTCACCACACCACCCTCCCTTTCACCACTCACCACTCTCCCTTTCACCACTCACCACTCTGCCTCTCACCACACCACCCTCCCT
>QUTJ01031234.1:0-10481 GCA_003573635.1 Goniomonas avonlea | reverse complement strand
TGGCGCAGGCGGTGAGGGCGGTGAGGGCGATGACGAGGAGGACGGCAAGCCGACTCCTGCTCAGACTGCCGCCTCCAACCTTGCGGCCGAGCGCTCGCGCAGACTCACCGACCTGCCTGGCGCTCGCAAGGACGGCGCTTGCCTCTTCATTGAGGGCAACGCCTTCGTTGTGGGCGGCAACGCCTCCCCTGTTACTTCGGACGTGGTGGTGGCGGCCATCGACAAGAACAACGCTGTCACCTGGAATCGACCCACCATCACCGGGCCTCTCCCGCCCCCTCGCACCAGCCCCGTTGTGTCCGTCATCGACGGCAAAGTGTACATGTACGGAGGAGTCGGGGCTGAGGGCGAGGACCTCGACGACTTGTGGGTCCTGGACTCGGACACCTGGACCTGGAAGCTCATGTACGCCACCGACGGCAAGTGGCTCGGCCAGAACGTCGTCGCCGCTATCGTGCAGGGCAAGAAGCTCATTTCCATCGCGTCGTCGCGCTCGCAGTGGGACGACGTGCGTGTCCTCGAGTTCGGCAAGAAGATCGACGGCAACCAATTTTTGCCTCGCATGGGTGTGCGGATCCAGCAGGAGCTTCGAGACTTGGACAAGTTCCTCAATGGTGTGCTGCGTGACCTCAAACTCGACCCGGCCAGCGAGCAGGGCGAGGAGAAGCAGTTCCAGTGTCTGCTCAAGTGCATCCACGCGATGTACGACATCAAGGTGCAGATGCCCATGACCGACCTCCAGTTCGACGTGCTCCGCGATGCCGTCGCCATGCTCGGCAAGAACGGTCTCAACATTGAGCGTTCCGAGAAGGACCTCGTTGACCAGCTCGAGCGCTGGGCCGACGTCAAAAAGGCCGCACCCGCCGCCAAGGATGGGATCAAGCCCATCCAGGACCGCGAGGCGCTCAAGATTCGCACCAACATCCAGGCGTTCACGGACCGCATGAAGGACGAGCGCCGCAAGTTTGAGCAGAAGGCGTTCTACAAGTTCTCCACGGGCTCCGACGCCGCGTACGGGCAGGTCCTCGAGACGTTGGAGGAGCTGAACGTGCTCGAGCACCAGGGCGCCTCGCTCAAGGAGTACTCAGTCATTTTCGAGTTCCCAGAGCTTATGAAGGCGCCGTTTGACGTCCTGAGCCGGTGCAAGGAGGACCTGATCGCCATCAAGGGCATGTGGGACAACCTTGCGATGATTGAGTACCAGTTTGCGTCCTGGAAGGAGACACCGTGGGAGGGCATCGAGACAGAGACCATTGAGGACGGCACCAAGGCGTTCTTCAAGCAGCTGCGCCAGGCGGACAAGATGATCAAGCTCACCGACGTGTTCCAGCACCTCGAGTCCAACGTCAAGGACTTTATGGCGTCCATTCCGCTCGTGTCTGATCTGCGCCATCCGTCCATGCGCGAGCGTCACTGGAAGAATCTGATGGACGTGACCAACGTCCAGTTTGTGATCGATGAGCACTTCAAGCTCGGCAACTTGCTCGACCTCGGGCTTCACAAGTTCGAGGAGGACGTCGGTGAGATTGTCAACCAGGCGCAGAAGGAGGAAAAGATGGAGCAGGCGCTCAAGAAGATCAACGAGACCTGGGCCGTGATGGAGTTCCAGTTTGTCCAGCACAAGGACACGGACCTCCAGCTCGTCAAGATGCTCGAGGAAGACTTCGAAACCCTCGAGGACCAGCAGGTCCAGATTCAGAACATGATGTCGTCCCGCTACCTCGCCACCTTCGAGGAGCAGGTCACCAGCTGGCAGAAGAAGCTCGCGACTATTGCCGACGTGATGCAGATCATGACCGAGAACCAGCGCACCTGGGCGTATTTGGAGACCCTGTTCATTGGGTCAGAGGAGGTGAAGAAGGAGTTGCCCGAGGACACAGAGCGGTTCGCGGGCATCGACTCGTCGATCCGAAGGATTTTGGTGGACTTCAACGCGACCAAGAACGTGAGCATGGCGTGCAACAAGACGGGCCTGTACGAGGAGCTCGAGAAGCTCCAGGTCGCCCTGCAGATGTGCGAGAAGTCGCTTGCCAACTACTTGGAGCAGAAGCGCCAGATCTTCCCTCGCTTCTTCTTCGTGTCGACTGCCGACTTGCTCGACATCTTGTCTGCCGGTAACTCCCCGCGCAAGATCATGACGCACCTGCCCAAGATCATTGCTGCAGTGCAGGAGCTCGACCTCGAGGACGGACCGACCGCCACCGACCGCCCCAGCGCCTCTGGCCTCAGCACCTGCGTCGGTGTTGAGCACGTTGACCTCAGCAAGAAGTTGCTGCTCGCCGGTCGTGTGGAGTACTACCTCCAGGATGTCATCGAGTCCATCGCCGAGGCGCTCCGTGAGTTGCTGTTTGCGTCCATCCAGGACTACGCCAAGAAGGACCGCGAGGTGTGGGTGCTTGAGGTCCCCAATCAGATCATGCTGTGTACGTCGCTGATTGACTTCACGTGCGAGATGGAGCTGTCGTTCAAGGCGCTCATGAGCACCAACAAGAACGCGATGAAGGACTACTTGGTCAAGAAGTCGGCGCAGCTCACCAGCCTCATCGAGCTCGTGCGAACCGACCTCACCCGTGGCGAGCGCATGAAGGTCATGTGTCTGATTACCCTCGACGCCCACTCTCGCGATATCGTCGAGAACATCATTCGTGAGAACGTCGAGGACCTCAACGCGTTCCAGTGGCAGTCTCAGCTCCGCTTCCGCTGGGACCCCAACGAGAGCGACTGTTTCATCAACATCTGCGATGCCGAGTTCCACTACGAGTTTGAATACCAGGGCAACGGCCCTCGCCTCGTGATCACTCCCCTGACTGACCGTATCTACGTGACGGCCACCCAGGCGCTGCATCTGGGGATGGGCTGCGCTCCTTCGGGCCCTGCCGGTACCGGCAAGACAGAGACGACCAAGGATTTGGCCGCGATGATGGGCAAGTGCATCTACGTGTTCAACTGCAGTCCCGAGATGGACTACAGGTCCATGGGAGATATCTTCAAGGGGCTTGCTGCTTCTGGCGCTTGGGGCTGCTTCGATGAGTTCAACCGTCTCATTGCTGAGGTGCTGTCGGTGTGCTCCACCCAGTACAAGGCCGTCCTGGACGCCATCCGCGAGAAGAAGAAGACGTTCGTGCTGATGGGCGCCACCATGACGCTTCGCCCCACTTGCGGCGCTTACATCACCATGAACCCCGGCTACCTCGGTCGCCAGGAGCTTCCCGAATCTCTCAAGGTGCTGTTCCGCCCCGTGACGGTCGTCGTGCCGGACATGGGTCTCATCTGCGAGAACATGCTGATGGCTGAAGGTTTCACCAAGGCGAAGATCCTCGCCCGTAAGTTCGTGCAGCTCTACTCGCTGCTTCGCGACCTGCTGTCCAAGGCTATGCACTACGATTGGGGTCTGCGCGCCATCAAGTCTGTGCTGGTCGTGGCCGGTGCCTTCAAGCGCTCTGAGCCAGAGCAGGACGAGGCTGCTCTGCTCTACCGCGCCCTGCGCGACTTCAACTTGCCCAAGATTGTCGGTGACGACTTGGTCGTGTTCCGCGGTCTGCTCGGGGATCTGTTCCCTGGCATTGACATCCCGCGTAAGCGCGACTTGGACTTTGAGCGCGTCATTGAGGAGTGCGCTGTGGCGTCCATGCTGCAGCCGGAGCCTGACTTCCTGCTCAAGGTCGTGCAGCTCGGCGAGCTCATGCAGATTCGTCATTGCATCTTCATTCTGGGAACGTCCGGCACGGGCAAGACGCAGACCTGGAAGATGCTGCAGAAGGCCAACGGCAAGGCTGGCAACAAGACAACGGTGAAGTTCCTCAACCCCAAGGCGATCACCACGCACGAGTTCTACGGCTACGTGCAGCTCTCCACCCGCGAGTGGAAGGACGGCATCTTCTCCACCCTCATGCGCGACCTCGCGGCCATGCCCGACAACAACCCCAAGTGGATCATTCTCGACGGTGACCTCGACGCCAACTGGATCGAGTCGATGAACTCTGTCATGGACGACAACAAGCTCCTCACCCTCGCATCCAACGAGCGCATTCAGCTCAAGCCCTCCATGCGCCTGGTGTTCGAGCTCCGCGACTTGCGTTTCGGTTCCCCGGCCACCGTGTCCCGCGCCGGTATTGTGTTCATCACTGAGGGCAAGCAGTGGCTGTCGTTTGTGTCCTCGTGGATCGACAAGCGCGACGACACGCCTGAGCGCAAGAAGATCATCCAGGCTCTCTTTGACCACTACGTCCCCGAGACGCTCAAGGAGCTGAAGAAGAATTTCGCACACTTGGCGCCCACCCTGGACTTCAACATGATCCAGTCGCTGTGCTACATCCTCGACGGCCTCTACACCCCCGAGAACATCCCCAAGATCACCTCCGAGGATCGCCGTATCCTCGAGACCTACTTCGTGTTCGCCGCCGTGTGGGCCTTCGGCTCCGGCTACTCCATCCGTGACGGCACGGACCACCGCCGCAACTTCAGCAGCTGGTGGAAGACCAAGTGGACCCTGGTCAAGTTCCCGTCGTCCAAGGGCTCCGTCTACGACTACTTCGTGGACAAGCAGACGTACAAGTTCGCGCCCTGGGCCCAGGTTGTGCCCCAGATCGAGTACTCGTCCGAGACGCCGATGCGGCAGGTGACGGTGCCCACCGGCGAGACTGTGGCTATCGACTACCTCATGGACCTGCTCATTGAGAACAAGCGTGGCGTGCTGCTCGTCGGTCCGGCTGGTTGCGGTAAGACCGCCATGGTGTCTGGCAAGCTCCGCAACTTGGCCGAGCAGGAGAACAGCGACTTCCTCAACCTGCCAGTCAACTTCAACTACTACACGGACTCCATGTCCCTGCAGAAGGTGCTCGAGGGTCCTCTCGAGAAGAAGGCTGGCCGCAACTTTGGACCTCCCGGTGCCCGCCGCCTCATCTACTTCATTGACGACCTCAACATGCCGATGCTCGACCCGTACGACACCCAGTCGCCCATTGCCCTGCTGCGCATGCATCTCGACTACGAGTCGTGGTACGACCGCACCAAGCTGGCCCTCAAGGTCATCAACAACGTGCAGTTCGTTGCCTGCATGAACCCGACGGCCGGTTCGTTCATCATCAACCCGCGCCTGCAGCGCCACTTCATGACGTTCGCCGTCGGCTTCCCGCAGTCCGAGGCGCTGATGGCCATCTTCTCGACCTTCCTCAACGGGCACCTGAAGATGTTCTCCGCGCAGCTGGCCGACACCGCCTACTGCAACAAGGTGATCCAGGCCGCGCTGGAGCTGCACGCCAAGGTGTCGAGCACCTTCCGCAAGACCGCCACCAACTTCCACTACGAGTTCAGCGTGCGCCATCTCGCCAACGTGTTCCAGGGTCTGCTCATGTCCGAGCCCATGTTCTTCACGGAGCAGGTCCAGTTCGCCTCCCTCTGGGTGCACGAGTCCGAGCGTGTGTACGGAGACAGGCTGGTGACGCAGGCTGACCTCGTCACCTACAACAAGGTGGTCAAGGACGTCGGCAAGAAGTACTTCAAGGACCTCGACCAGAACCAGCTCTTCCCGGACACCCTCATCTACTGTAACTGCTGGAAGGACCTGGACGAGAAGTCGTACAACATCGTCCCGTCCATCGAGGTGCTCAACAAGGTGCTGACGGACGCCTTGACGTCGTACAACGAGACCAACGCCGCCATGAACCTGGTGCTGTTCGGGGACGCCATGCGCCACGTCTGCCGCATTGCCCGCATCATGCAGAACTCCAACGCGCTGCTTGTCGGTGTCGGTGGTTCCGGCAAGCAGTCCCTCGCTCGCCTCGCCGCCTTCATCTGCGGCAACACTGTGATGCAGATTGCCATCTCCGGAACCTACGGCATCACTGATCTCAAGGAGGACCTCAAGAACATGTACAACAAGGCTGGTATCAAGGGCGAGCCCATCCTCTTCCTCTTCACCGACTCCCAGATCGCGGACGAGAAGTTCCTGGTGTACCTCAACGAGCTGCTCGCCTCCGGCAACATCCCAGACCTGTTTGCGTCCGACGAGCAGGACTCCATCTGCGGGTCGGTGCGCAACGAGGCCAAGGGCATGGGTCTCGGCGAGGCCAAGGACGTGCTCTGGGACTTCTTCATCTCCAAGATCCGCCAGAACCTGCACGTGGCGCTCTGCTTCTCCCCCGTCGGCGAGGCCTTCCGCCGCCGCGCCTCCCGCTTCCCCGCCCTCATCAACTGCACCGTCATCGATTGGTTCCAGCCGTGGCCCGAAGACGCGCTGCTGTCTGTCGCCAAGCGCTTCATGGACGACATGGAGCTCGGCAACGCCGAGGAGCGGGCTGGCATCACCAAGTTCATGCCGTACTCGTTCGACGCCGTCAACAAGGCGTCGGTGGACTACCTCTCGACGGAGAAGAGGTACAACTACACCACGCCCAAGTCGTTCTTGGAGCTCATCTACCTGTACAAGAACATGCTCGCGCAGCAGCGCAAGACGATGATTGACTCCATCGACCGTCTTGAGAACGGTCTCACCAAGCTGCAGAAGACGGCCACCGACGTGGCGGTGCTCGAGGACGAGCTCAAGGTCAAGTCCGTGGAGGTGGACGAGAAGAAGCAGGCGGCCGACCAGCTGATGGAGAAGGTCGGCACGGAGAAGGCCAAGGTCGGGGAGGAGGCAGCCAAGGCCTCGGTGGAGGCTGAGGACTGTGCCGCGCTGGCCGAGCGCTGCGCCCGCCAGCAGCGCGACTGCGAGGCGGACCTGGCCAAGGCCGAGCCCATGGTGCAGCAGGCCGAGCAGGCGCTCGACTCGCTCAACAAGAAGGACTTGGGTGAGCTCAAGTCGCTCGCCAAGCCCCCGGCTGGTGTCGACGACATTACCGCCGCCATTTTGGCCATCCGTGGCGAGAAGGACAGGAGCTGGAACAACGCCAAGACGATGATGAAGGACGTGAACAAGTTCATCCAGGAGCTCAAGGACATGAAGACGCTGATCGACACGAGCGTCATCTCCAAGGGCGCCGTCGACGCCTCCCGCCCCTACCTCGCGCTGGAGCACTTCAACCAGGACACCATGAAGCGCAAGTCCAACGCCGCCGCCGGTCTGTGCGTGTTCATCATCAACATTATTGCCTACTACGACATTGTCGTGACGGTCGAGCCCAAGCGCAAGGCTGCGGCCGCTGCGCAGGAGGAGCTCGAGGGCGCCAACACGCGTCTCGCCGACGTGAACGAGCACGTGCGCCAGCTGCAGGAGCAGCTCGCTCAGCTCGAGGCCGAGTTCACCGAGGTGGTGGCGGAGAAGGATGCCGTCGTGGCCGAGGCCGAGAAGCTCCAGACCAAGCTGGACCTTGCGCAGCGCCTGATGAACGCGCTGGGGTCCGAGAACGAGCGCTGGGCCACCAACGTGACCAAGCTCAAGGAGAGCACGGAGCTCCTGACGGGCGACGTGCTGCTGGCGTCGGCGTTTGTCTCGTACATTGGCTGCTTCAACAAGAAGTACCGCACGATTCTGATGCAGGACATCATCATCCCCTACATGATCGAGCAGAAGGTCCCGATGTCCGACAACGCGGACCCGCTCGCCATTCTCACCGACCCGGCCACCGTCGCTTTCTGGGGCAACGAGGGCCTGCCGTACGACCGCGTGTCGATTGAGAACGGTGCCATCGCGACGCACTGCGAGCGCTGGCCGCTGCTGATTGACCCGCAGCTGCAGGGCATCGCGTGGATCCGCGAGCGCGAGAGCAAGAACAACCTGCAGATCGTGCGTCTCGGCCAGAAGAGCATGCTCGGCTGCATGGAGCGCTCCCTCGAGCAGGGGTTCTCTGTCCTGATTGAGAACATCCAGGAGTCGGTGGACGCCGTGCTCGCGCCCATCGTGGGCCGCAACAAGATCAAGAAGGGCCGCAACTTCTTCGTCAAGGTCGGTGACAAGGAGGTCGAGTGGTCCAACGAGTTCCACCTCTTCATCCACACCAAGCTCTCCAACCCCCACTACCCGCCCGAGATCCAGGCCGAGTGCACGCTCATCAACTTCACCGTGACGGAGGACGGCCTGGAGGACCAGCTACTGGCCAAGGTGGTGCAGAAGGAGAGGCCAGAGCTCGAGGAGAGCAAGGCGTCGCTGATCAAGCAGCAGAACGAGTTCTCCATCAAGCTCAAGGAGCTCGAGGACTCGCTGCTCAAGCAGCTGGCCGAGGCGCAGGGCGACATTCTCGAGGACGTGGCGCTGATCGAGTCGCTGGAGCAGGCCAAGATGCTGTCGATTGAGATCAACGAGAAGGTCATCATTGCCAAGGACACAGAGATCAAGATCAACGAGGCCCGCGAGCTGTACCGCGGCGTGGCGTCGCGCGGCGCCCTGCTCTTCTTCATCCTCTCCGACCTCTTCAAGATCCACTCCTTCTACTACTACTCGCTGGCCGCGTTCACGTCTGTGTTCCTGCGCGCCATCGACCTTGCGGGCAAGACGGACTTCTCCCTGCCGATCGTGTACTCGGAGGCGTACGAGCGCGCGAGGGTCAACCCCTTCCACAAGTTCAAGCTGGCGTTCATGTCCGTCCGCGCCGGCCTCAAGGGCGCGCTGCAGGATGGCAAGCCCGTTGCCCGCGCTGAGGGCGGCGGCCAGGACCTCTCGGTGCGCCTCGAGGAGCTCATGGACTCCATCACCTTCGAGATTTTCGACTTCACGCGCGCCGGCCTTTTGGAGCGCAACAAGCTGCTGTTTGCCACGATGGTGTCGTTCAAGGTGCTGTCCAAGCAGGGCATGCTGGACCCCAAGGAGCTCGACTACCTCATCCAGAACAAGCGCTCCACCACCGCCCCCCCGCTCTCTGGCGAGCTCGCCGTGTGGATGAGCGAGAACGCGTGGCTGACGGCGCACGGCCTGCAGGACCTGCAGCCTCTGTCCAAGCTGTGCGCGGACCTGGAGGCGAACGCCAAGGCGTGGCAGCAGTGGTCGGACGAGTCGCAGCCCGAGCGCGCGGACATGCCGGGCGAGTATAAGGCGCTCACGCCCTTCCAGCAGATGCTCGTCCTGCGCGCGCTGCGCCCCGACAGGCTGACGACCGTGCTGACGGCGTACATCTCGGACCGTATGGGCCCTCGCTTCACCGAGCAGGCGCCGTTCGAGGTCATCTCCACGTACAAGACGTCGTCGCCCGAGACGGCGCTCTTCTTCTACCTCTTCCCCGGTGCCGACGTGGTCAAGGACCTCGACCCTCTCTTGCGCAAGAAGGGATTCACGCTCGATAACGGCAAGTTCATCTCTATTTCCATGGGACAGGGTCAGGAGCCGCTTGCTGAGGAGGCGCTGGATCGCTGCATGAAGGAGGGCGGCTGGGTGTTCTTGCAGAACATCCATCTCATGTCCACCTGGGTGAAGGCGCTCGAGCGCAAACTCGAGGGGTCCACCGAGGCCCACTTCGACTTCCGCTGCTTCCTGTCCGCTGAGCCGCCCGGCGACCCGATGGCGCAGACCATTCCCGAGTCCATCTTGCAGAACGCCATCAAGATTGCCAACGAGCCGCCGCAGTCGCTCAAGGCCAACCTGGTGCGCTCGTGGAACAACTTCTCGCAGGACTTCCTCGACCGCGCCACCAAGAAGCGCGAGCTGCGCACCATTCTGCTCGCCCTCTGCCTCTTCCACGCGCTGGTGCTGGGCCGCCGCCGCTTTGGCTACCTCGGGTGGTCGCGTGCGTACTCGTTCAACGACGGTGACTTGTGCCAGTGCGGTGACGTGCTGCAGAACCAGCTCGCCGGCAACGCGCACGTGCCGTGGGAGGACCTGCGGTACATCTTCGGTGAGATCATGTACGGCGGCCACATCACGGACAAGTGGGACAGGCGCACCAACTCCACCTACCTCGAGGTGCTGCTCAACCAGACCCTGCTCGCGGGGGCCGACATGTGCCCAGACTTCCCTGCGCCGGCCGAGGGCAACTTCACAGACATTTTGGCGTACATCCGCACGACCCTGCCGACGGAGTCCCCGTCGCTGTTCGGCCTGCACCCCAACGCTGAGATCGGCTTCATGTCGGCGGAGTCGGAGACGCTGTTCCGCACGCTGCTGGAGCTGCAGGGCGCGGCGGCCGCGGAGAAGATGGCCGACCTGCTGGACCGCGCGCCGGCGCTCTTCTCGATGATCGACATCAACTCGCGCATCGCGGAGAAGACGCCCTTCCTCGTGGTGCTGCTGCAGGAGTGCGAGCGCATGAACGAGCTCCTCGGCGAGATCCGCCGCTCCCTCAACGAGCTCAAGCTGGGCCTCGAGGGCGCCCTCAACATCTCAGACGCCATGGAAGCGCTGTCGCTCTCGCTCTTCCTGGACCGCATCCCGCCCAACTGGGAGAAGGTGGCGTACCCGAGCATGTCGGCCCTCGGGTCGTGGTACCCCAACCTGGTCGAGCGCGTGGACCAGCTCTTCAAGTGGCAGACGGACCTTGTCACGCCGCCCTCGGTCTGGGTCTCCGCCTTGTTCAACCCCATGGCGTTCGTCACTGCTGTGATGCAGGTGCGTTGTT
>QUTJ01031233.1:0-10480 GCA_003573635.1 Goniomonas avonlea | reverse complement strand
CCCCCCTCTCTCTGCCGACGACTGTCACCCACACGAATCTCATCACGACCCGCAGATGAGTGAAGTTGTGGACGGCGTTCCACCTGTAAACGTGCATATTATATACGGCCTGTCCAAGGATTTTGGACTGGCAGGGTTGCGTGTCGCGGCAGTGTACAGCCGACACGCTGGAGTACTCGGCGCATTGGCCACTGTGCGCAGCTTTTGTTGGCTCTTTGCTCGAGTGCTTCCTCTCTGGCCCTCAGCTTTTGTTGGCTCTTGCTTGCGGGCTTCGTCTCTGGCCCCCGCGATTCACTCCCACACTCACTCTCTCCTGCACATCCACACATACCCACATGCACATTCACACTCACACGAACACATTCCTCTTGTTCTCGCTGCCATCTATCTTCTACCAGCAGCATCCTTCTTCCACCCCCCAGCGTACTCCCCCTTCTCATCCTCTCTGTGTGGCCGTGAGAGCAGCGCACGCCCTGTGTTCTAGCGACACTCCAAGTCCACCTGCCTGCCCACCCGAGCATCACAGACGTCCAAATTTACCTGCATTGGCAACGACACGCAAGCAGCGGTGGCGTCTATGTTATCCGACCACAAGTTTGTCGACGCCTACTTGTACAACTGTAAAAATTCCCTCCGGTGCGTTGGTGTTGCACCATCCACTGGCACGCTATCGTACAACAGTAAATGCCTTGTGTTGCATTTTCACCCAGTGGCTCACCACCCCCGACCTTCTTCACACTATCCAGCATCCATCGCTCAGATCGTCATCCATCACCCCTCCATCACCCATCTTTGTTTCTATCCAATGTTGATTGTCATGGCTCTCAGACGAAGTAGTTCAACCGCTTGTCACGTGCCGCAGGCATTCAATGAACCCGCAGTCACCTTGGACACACGCAACAGTGATGCAGCGGCCAGTGTGTGTCGTCGGCGTGGGGTTGGTGTGTTGGTGTGTTGGTGTGTTGGTGTGTTGGTGTGTTGGTGTGTTGGTGTGTTGGTGTGGTAGTGTGTTGATACGTTGGTAATGGTGTTACACGCTGGTTCTAACACCCGTTGGCACACAGCATGACGAGTCAAGGTGTGGTTGCCGCCTTGCAAGCCAACAATGTCGGTCTCGTGGCACCCAAAGCGGTGAGTCGGTTCACTTCAGCCCCTCGCATTTTGTTGTTCCCTCGAACGCTTTTTCTCGTCCAGGTTGGGTGGCCGTGTGTTGTTGCGGGTGGGAGCGAGCGAGTGTGCGAGCGAGGATATTCGTCCGATCAGTCAGCACCCGTTTTTGCGGTGTAGGAGGACTTGTACATTGCAGCACCGGTGAATCTAAAGCATCAAGACGAGGTGTCTCGTTGGTGCACCGAAAGTTTCCACGATTTGGGAGATCCTCAAGGCCTCTCACGCGAACCCCTGCTTGGTGCCCTTGGTCGGCCCGCATGGATTTTTCCTTAGGGGTCTTTCCTTTCTTGGAAGGCAGTGTGTACTTAAGACCAATACTTAGTAAGTAACTAAGTAACACGACTAGTGGTCGACGCTAACATGTGGTGGCCGTGTGGTTGTTGCGGGTGGCCGTGTGCCGTTGCGGGCGGCCGTGTGTTCTTGCGAGCTCATGCTCTGCTGATCCGGTTGGCGCAGGGGTTATCAATATGGATTGACCTCACGGACCACTTAGCCGTCCCTGACTGGGAGGTGAGCTCCAGTAGTCGTCGCCGCCGTGTCCTCTCCCTCTCCCCTCGTCGTTCTCTTTCGCTTCCTCCCCTTTCCTCTTCCTCCTTCCTCTTTAATTCTTCTCCTTCGCCGCGTGCCTCCCTCCGCCCGCCTCTCCCTCACCTCTCGCGCTTGCCTTGAGAATATGCTCGTCCATGAACCGGTTGGACGCCTTCTGTCCCTGTCTCTGTCCCTGTCTGTCTGTCGCTGTCTCTGTTTGTCTCTGTTTTGACACACTGCGGTGCGGGGCTCGGGGCCTCGCCCGTCGTATCGGTCGCCTCTGTCCCTGCCCTGTCCCTGCTTGGTTCGGTTACTTCATCCGAGCACGCACTAACTCACCTGCGCAGTCGGAAATGACTCTCTTTGATGATATCTTCACTCAATGCAAGGTGCTACTGACGCCCGGCCAAGCTTGTCAGGCAAGGTGCGTAAACGGAGGGAGAGAGCGCGACTAGAACGAGCGAAGGATAGTGAGTTTTTGCCGTCAGAATGACAGCCCAATCTGGCTTGTTCCTCTGCTAACATCACTGCGTCTCACACCTGTTGGCAGCGGACCTGGGTACTTTCGTGTGTCGTTTGCCTGGCATCAAGCGGACATCACGACGGTAGGTCTTAGACATCGTGTTTTGCGCGTCAGCGTGCGAACTCTGCGTTTATTGTCTGTGCTTTATCTTTTGGACTCGACTTTTCAATGCTGGTTGTGGTTGCCTTCATCGATTTGTGGCGTTTTACCTCTTTTCGAGTGCCTTGTGCTCATTCCGAGTTGTTGATGGCCTAGGCCTCAGTATCACTGTCTCCATTTCAATGTTCGCGTTGGATCGGACCATCACACCCTCCTCCTTCACGACTCGCACCGCCAACACGCCAGCACACTTTTGCTTCACCCTTCGTCTTACGTCAGCGACAGGTTGCGGTTGAGAGCATGGCTGGGTACCTGCGGGAGAGGTCGTTATGGGTCGGCAGCAGTGGTGGCGGTGCATTGTTCTAGCTACCGTTGCCCCCAAAATGATCAGGGCGTGGCGGCCCGAGTAGCTCAGGTGTTTCCACGAGCGTAGACCAGGCGACGAATTAGTTCGTCCTGTTTCGTGCGTCTCAAGGTGTCAGGCATTGGACGAGACCGTAATTTGTAGGGCTTGCCTTTGATCCAATTGTTGGCAGCCCGTTTTCTGCGCAGAGCAGTTTCAGCTGACCCCTTGAGCGGCCAGCAAATACGACTGCGTTCCACGAACTGCGAACGTGCATGATGTACTCCAAAATCATTCCTTCCATATACTTTTGCACCCGTACCTGTTTCCCTGGTGGTCCTGCATTCGTGTCATGGCCCTGTCCAACGGTGCAGACCTCTGTACATTCGCCTGAGGCTCAAGGACCGCCGTGTGCGCTCTTCCAGCAGCTCCTGCAGACGTGCCAGCCAAATTTGAGGATCGTGAGGACGCCGGGGTTCGCGACGCAGCTACAGCGGCCTGGAACGAAGAGACGAAGTTCGGGCTTTGCAACGCGGCAGAGCTCTGACGTGCTGATGAGGCCCGACGTTGTGCACTTCTTGAAGGTAGACCAACTGGTGGTGGCGTGTCTGGTCCGATGGGACTACCAGACCCAGACCGAATGAAAGTTGCGATTGCTTGTCGTGCTTCAGCTTGGAGAGTCGCCATGTGATTTCGAGCTCGAGCAGATACGGCAGCTGCCCCAGCGTGACCGGCAAGCGACCGGACTGGCGGCGCAGCCATAGGAACAGCAGGCCTGAACAGAAAGTGGGCCCAACAAAGAGGTGGTTTTCAACACACGATTTTCCTTTTGCATCTCTTCGCCCCTTGACCAGAGCGCGTTCTCGAGCCCCTGGCTCCGGAGGAACAAAAATACCAAATCGACTTCCTGTTTTGTCCTGTACTTTGAATATGTTAACGTGCACAAAAACAAGACCGTCCGACAAGTTCAACCTTTTTGATTTTCAGTGTGCGAGCGAGGATATTCGTCCGATCAGTCAGCACCCGTTTTTGCGGTGTAGGAGGACTTGTACAATGCAGCACCGGTGAATCTAAAGCATCAAGACGAGGTGTCTCGTTGATATACCGAAAGTTTCCACGATTTGGGAGATCCTCAAGGCCTCTCACGCGAACCCCTGCTTGGTGCTCTTGGTCGGCCCGCATGGATTTTTCCTTAGGGGTCTTTCCTTTCTTGGAAGGCAGTGTGTACTTACTAGCTAGTACAGTACTTAGTAAGTAAGTACAAGTAACATGACTAGTGGTACACGCTACCGGTACCTAACATGTGGTGGCCGTGAAACTCACCGTGTGTGGCACAGTGCCACTGTCTGTGTGGTTGGAAGTTTGCCGCGATCTCCAGATGATCCCACAACTTGATAATGATCGGGGCAAGCTGCACGGTGGAGCCCCACGGCAATGGGGGATGCCACGCCACTTCCGCAATGGCACAGTCTAGCAAGGTCAAGGCATGTAAACCGTTATTTGGGCCGGCGAAAAACTGACCCGCAGCAGTTTGCTTCTGCGCTGTTTGCCGCTGCATCGCTAGAGCAGCGTGGAAGTCTGGTCCTTGTTTCCGTTTGCCTGTTTGCTTTTCGCGAACGTCTACAACGTCCAGCGTTGTCACCAGTCTCAGAAATGCCTACGTGGGAGCGAACGTGGACGCGCATCATGTGCACATCAGTGGCTACGGCGACATCAATGTCCCGGTCGGCCTGGCTGGTGTGGCGCCGATAGCCGGTGAGGTGGTGCGGTGGTGGACCAGGTCCGCAGACAGTGCGCGTGCCGGCGACCTGGATCACGGAGGTCTTTTTTGTCTTCAAAACAAAGCCGATGGAGACCAACCAATCCACATGGACCAACTCCGCAGCAGGCGGTCAACAGGTTCTTCGACGCCAGGCCTGATGTCCAGAGTACATGAACAAAGGTTTCAGGTGCCTGTGTTCCCTGTTTTAGTTTTTGTCAGAGTACTATGTTTTGCGACCGTCGGACGAAGGTTTCCAAGTCTGGAAAAAACATTGTGCCGGACTCTTCGACTGACACTTATGCAGGGTGCAGCCTCTTTGGACTTGGAAAAGACAGTGTATTGCGGATATATCTCCGACACAACCAGGTTCCAGTGCTGATGGAGCGCCCTGCTCCAGCTCAGGACTGTGGCCCAGACCTGGTCGAGCTCTGGAAGCACATTTCTACGGTCCTGATGGACGAGCAGGATCATGAAACCATGCATTTTTTTGGGTCCCCCCTGTGCCAGGTCCCAGGACAGCCGCGCTCGGGTTTTACACTGCACACAGCCGAGTCTGTGGTCACCATCTCAGTCAGCCACCGGAGGCCTGGCCGCGTCTGCCTTCAACAAGGTATCGCGGTTAGCGCAGCTCAGCCACTCAGCCGAAGCACATGGAGACCCAGCAGTTAACTTGAAGGAGCTGGTCCACCTCCTCCAGTCCTGTGTTCCGTCTCTGGTGTGTAAGGGTTTGCGTGGCGTCCCAGGTGCAGTCATCGCTAGCCCCACCGGCGAGGTTTTGGCCGTTCTCCAAGCCGATGGCTCAGTGCATGCGGCACAGTGTCTTGGCTTTGTGTCCAAGCCTGGCTGCTGTGCTGCTTGTCGAGTGTGGAAGCAGGAACATTTGCCTAGTTTCCTGCCGACACTAAGACTGAGAAGAGGAAGCCACAGCGGGGCTCCGACTCTGGCCTGCCTCCCTCTCCACCTGCTGACTCCCCTCCCAAAAGCTGCGGCGCTGAAGCGGGTTTGCGGAGTGTCGCCCGCTGTTTACCTTTTGTGCCGCCGAGGCCCTTGGCCAAGATACGATACTTGAGTCTGGAGTACCGCAGTACTTGGTTAGTGTGCTGTGACGGCAGGCCCAGCGGGTGATTTCCACCCTCTGTCTGGCCGAGCCGCCCGTCCCAGTGGTGAGGCTGGAGGAGCTCGAGAGACTCAAGGAGGACATGGCTCCGCATGTCACCTTGCGATGACCCACCTCGGCGCGGGATACGATATCGAATGAAGCTTCTGTTACCCGTATGAGCGTCCGAACTGATGCTGGTCCTGCCGCCCAACGGTGGACGGAATCCGCGCGCTGGTTTTCCTCTCGATTTCTGCCAGCCTTGTTGCTCAACCCGCGGCCCGACCTGCAGTCGCAACCGCACAACGCAACGCTGCATATCCTCCTAGTTCAGTAAAATGGCCGAGGCGTTCTTGGATGGGCACGGATCTATGAACTCTGCGCTAGAATCTATGCTGTTTGTTGGCAGGCCGTGCACCATTCGCAGGACGCTCGTCAAAGGTCACCTGAGGACCATGCGGGCCATGGATCACCATTCGTACGACGCTGGTCATACGTCACCCAGAGGCGAGGAGAGGGGGGGGGGGGGGGCAAAAATGTGCATGGGAGCAAAAGGCGTTTACTCTCCGGGACAACAAGCAGACCTAGGCCTTGGCTGCCACTGCTGCCGCCTGCGCAGACAAGTCACGACAAACAAAACAGAAACAGTCACAACCTGCATGCCTCCGTTCTCTCTGTGTGCTGTGTGTCTGCGTCTGCGTGTCTGAGTGTCTGTGTGACTGTGTCCGAACTGCCCCCCCCCCCCCTAAAAAGCCAACGAGAGAGCTGCTTGTTCTGCCCCCTTTTGTGTCTTGAGACCTGTGTCTTACCCGTGCTGTTTCTGTGCTGTCGTGTCTGTCTCTGTGACACTCCACAGAAAAAGAAAACCATGTAAATGTTTCTGTAACCAGAAAACCATGAGGAACCATGTCAGACACGGGGAGGGGGGGGCGCGGAACCAGAAGCCCCTCTTGAGAACTCCGAGCTTTGGCAAGGGGGACAGACCTTCTCTGCCTCCTTCTGTGCCTTGAGAGCTGCCTTTGCTGCCCGTGCCTTCTCCAACGCCTCGGGGTCCGGCTTGCCCTGCGGCTTCTTCTTCTCCTTCTTCTTCCCTTCGCCCTGCTCCTGCTTGGCTGCAGTGCGTGTCAGCACGGCCACAGCCTAACTGCTTCTTCTTTCCTTCGCCCTGCTCCTGCTTGGCTGCAGTACAACAATTATGGTTACGAATGATGGGCAGAGTCGAGCCGCAGCACCCAACCAACACGGGGCCAAGCACACGCCAACGTGATGGCACACGGCTCGTGGTGCGTTTAAGCGTGTCGAACGGAAATGAACGGAAATATGAAGTATGTTGAACTGCGTAGTGTGTCCAACAAAACTACGCAGTGTGTCGAACGGAACTGTGGAGTGTGCCGAACTGTGTAATGCGTCGAACGGAACTGAGCCGTGTGTTCAAACTGTGACGTGCGGCAAACTGTGTCGTCGAGCGGAACTGTCGCAGGTGTGTCGATGTGTCCAACGGAACTGTACCGCGTGCCCAACGGAACCGTGCCGTGTGTCCAACGGAACTGTGCAGTGTGTTCAACTGTGCGCAGGTGTCTTGACGGCGTGCGCTCGATCACGCGGTGCTCCTGCTCGCACGTGACCTCGAGCCTCCACCCGGCATGAGCTTACAGAAACTCTCAGTGAGACCCAGAAGGTCGGGGTGACCTCCAAGCACCCATTCAAACCCGAGGTCGACTTCAGAGGACCCCAGCCAAGCGGCCACAAAACTACAAGCTGCCCAGGACCATAAGGCCATCAGAACGATGGAGATAACAAACTGGGGGGGGTCAGGACAATGGCCATGAAAGGATTCGAGATGCAGCAAAAGAAGTTAAAATTGCTGTTATAACAACAATAAGCCCCGATAGTAAGAAAGCTAGTCCACTGCCAGGGCTTCTATCCTTGGTTTTACCTGCGCCGCCCTCCTTTTTCTCAGCACCAGCACCGGTGCGCTTCTTCTTATCTTCCTGGGGCTCCGCAACAGCCTCTGGTGCCTGTCAAAGCCACCCGTCAACTTTTCACGCTTACAATCAATCGATTAGCAAGAATCAACGATGTAGCAGCACACTGGCAACAACTGAACACAGGATCGAGACTCAGAACAATACTCTGAACAATACATACCGGCGGCACCCAATCAGGGACAGTAAGCTTCGGGAGTACCGAGATATTTGGCTGCTGCTGAATGTTGTTGAACCACCTGTATCGCTGTTTGAATCATCCCGAAAGCACAAAAACGTAGAGGAGACTCACCGTCGGACTCCGCCACCAACAGTCTGAAGATCAGCAGTAGCAGCCTGCAAGGTGCTCAATCGAGAGCGCACAAGAGATAGCACTCACAAGGATAGAGTGTGCGGCGACATAACAGGCCAGATCCGCGAGTGTCAGACCCTCTCCGACCAGATATAGTCGCGTCTCAAGGAAGGAGCTCAGGCCGTCAAGTGCGGCCGCTCCCTTTAGGTTCATCTCAGTGTTGGCGTACGTAACCCATCCAGAGACCTGACCAAAACTCGATTAGATCATTGCGAAACATGATTAAAAGTGCGCACCTGTGCCTGACCCTCGGGGGTCGCGCCAAGCAACTCGTCCTTGCGTGGAGACATCTGAACCAGCGCTTTGGTCACAGGGCCAACACCACTTTTTGCGGGGGCATCGCCCACAAACAAAACCGGGAACTGTGATGTCTCTTGTCAGCCGCCAGGAGACAACCAAGGAACTCTCACCAATGTGAGATCTCCAAAACCCGACTTGGCTCTGTGCTCGGGGGTCGCGGCCTCCACTGTGACGCCCTCAAGCGAGAGGCAAGAGATCACAAGGCGGGCCAAGGAAGAACCCATACTAGCATCTTCAACACAAAGCGTAGCTGGGGAAAACGTGAGCCGCGAGAGGGGCAAGAGTGAGAGGGCACCTGTTGCCGCAGCCATTTCTCGCCTGAGTGTTCCACGAGCCCTGACCTCATATGCTCCATCCACTAGCTAGTACCGAAGAGCATCTCGCCCAACAGAGATAGATTGGATTAAACCGAGATGCCCTTTTGAGAGATACCGTCGCGGCGACGCAACCAGCGACATGCTAACCCGCTCTCGTTCGAGTCTGGGCGCAAGAGGCTCGCCAATTGGCGGTCGCCCATCGCCATCTCCAACTAGAATGTCTGGCGTGCGAAGATCCTTCTCGAGGGCACCGGATAGCCCGCCGACGATGAGACGACGACACTCAGCGCGAAGTCTGTCTCCTGAGCCACCGGGCAGCCCGACTGCCCAGACCCCATTCTACAGCGAACAGGGTCCGTTTTCGTTTATGTACGAGCCTCATACCATGATTGGTTGGCTCTTCACTGTCGCAGTACTGTTCTTCTTTGCGTTCATAAGACAGTCCCAAGGCCCTGACGACATGTTGAGAACGTGAGTGGGTTCATCTCGTCGTGACCAGTTGCCTGATCCTGATGCAGCGGATTGGTCGCTATATCGCTCGCGTTTCTTTTGTACTGTGCTTTGCAGCTCCGTGACAACATTCTTGTTCGCCCGCACCCCGCTGTTTGGCGTGTCGTGCAGGGGATTGCTATTCTTTACCTGCTTGGCCTCAGTGCGTACCGCCACTGTTTATAGATTCGTGGACACCCATTCTTTCGCAGTCTTTGTGCTCATGCATGATGGGCCAACTGCTCGCAAGCTGCTAAAAGTCTTCGATCCTGAGCTTGGCGATGAGGAGCCGGAGGTGAACAAGAAAGCCTACGCGCAAGACTGTCGCATCTACACTCCCGGCGATCCGTCTGGGTCCAATTTCGCACGAGTGAGACGCTTTAGTCTGGTGGAAATTTCAACTGACGCTTTTCTTGTGCCAGATTCGGGAGGCCTTCCTCGATGTGTTTGCAATCGCCCACTTTCTTGGTTGGTACGCCAAGGCAATGCTCTTCCGAGATTGGACACTGTGTTGGTGTATCAGCATTTTATGGGAAGTCACTGAGATTTCTCTTCAACACGTTTTACCGAATTTCAAGGAGTGCTGGTGAGTCTCGCTTTGATCCCGTAATTTGTCGCCTGAGAGTCGCCAGGTGGGACCATTGGATTTTGGACGTCGCGTTTTGCAATTTCGGAGGCATGTGGCTTGGAATGAAGACATGTCGGTGGTTCCAGGTACGTTGTCTGACCCCAAGCATGCATAGCCTGAGTTTCCTCCTTCAGGCGCTGGACTACAATTGGACCGGCATGGACGAAGTGGAAGGGAAAGGCCTGAGGAGAGTCCTCCGCCAGTTCACCCCCTTCTGTTGGACCCAATACACCTGGGCTGCCTTGTCTAGCTACCGTCGGCTTGTCAAGGTTCGTGATTTTGACTGGGGTTCCACAGGGTCGACGGGTTACGTTTAGCGTCAGGCTTCGAGAGTAACGTTGAGTGCTCAACGTTTAGCGTTGATCGTTGAGTGTTTCGAGTTGAGTGTTTAGGGCCCGAAGCCTTTGGTTGACAATGTGCCGCAGGTTGTTGGCGTCCTGATGTTCGTCTCCTGGTTCGAGCTCCTGGCATTTTTCCTCAAGTACCCCCCCCCCCCCCCATACACACACACCATTCTGCTTCCGTCTACCTTGTACTCCAACTACTCTCGAACATGGAGGTTTTTCTACAACTTCTCTGGATCTGTTCCCCCTGATGTGATATGCCCTCTCTTCTGCACTTCTCTCAGTGGAATGCCTGTATCCCTTGGCCCTTATGTGTGTATGCCCTCCCTCTTCTGCACTTCTCTCAGTGGAATGCTGTATCCCTCGGCCCTTATCTCGAGACGTGCTGGCATGCATCAAGTCTCTTTTTATGTCAGTGTTCCTCACGCATTGTTGTAGCTCGCTCACTCTCCCTGCAGGTACGTGCTGTGGCTGCCCCCGCCGCACTTTATCAACACGACGAGGCTGGTTCTGATGTGGGCGCTCACCATCCCTGCCGTTCGCG
>QUTJ01031232.1:0-10477 GCA_003573635.1 Goniomonas avonlea | reverse complement strand
TGGTGTGCCAGGCGACGCGACCAAGGCTGAGCTCGACGGGCACGCAGGCAACTGGGCGGCCGGCAGTGACCAGGCGCGTTGCTTTCTCGCACTCTCTTGTGTGACCAGGCGCATTGCTTTCTCGCACTCTCTTGTGTGACCAGGCGCGTTGCTTTCTCGCACTCTCATGTGGTGCGCGCTTTGTTGACCAAGTTTTGTGCGTTGTTCACGGAGCGAGGTGACGCTCAACTTGCAACGCTGAGATGTCTAACCACAATGGTTGGCGTTCCTTTCTTTTGCTTTTCTGTCCTTTCTGTTCTGTCGCGGTTTCAGTTTCGCAGACACGAATGTATTGCCTGAACACTGGATGCGAACGTGAATGTCGCAAGCATGGAATGTTCTGCAACGACGGAACGCGGTGCGGTTGGCAGAAACGAATTCTAACTCGCGCGCACATGCAGGGACAGCGGTGGGGGAGAGAGACCGGAGTGGCAGGAGCCGACGACAGCCTTGGGGTTGCCGCGGCGAGCACTCCCAACTCCGAGAGCTGGAACTCCTGGGGCTGCGGCAGTGCGACTGTGCGTCCGTTTGCTGCTCGGCCCCTGCTTGTGCTCACCGTTACGCTGACTGTTTTGTGGTGCTGAGAAATTCTTTGTATTTGGTTGCGGCTGGGGCAAACCCAGCCCGGCCTTGTGCGGCGCGCAACACGCCAGCCGTCCAAATCCAAGACACAGTGACGCATGTTGTGGCCGCCTGACCGGCGCGCAGGGCTCCTCTGGCGAGTGGTCGCAGGGCAAGCCTCCCAAGGTGCTGGCGTCGAGTCGCTCGACGACTGGACTGGCGAACAAGAACCCCGCGATTGTGGAGGAGGTGGTTGCGCACCTGCAGCGAGAGCTCGCCGTGAGCAGGTGCGGTGCTCGCGCGTTGGAGTGAGAACAAGGCTGCGGGTTTGAAGGATGAGGTTTGAAGGGTGAAGGTTGAGGCCAGGGTTCAGGGTTCAGGGTTTAGGGTTTAGGGTTTAGGGTTTAGGGTTTTGTTTTTGTTTTTCAGAGCCTGACATGGCGAGAGGTGGCCGTCAGCAGGGGATGTGCCTGCCTGCTGGGGGACCAAGTGTGCTCACGGGAGGTGTCGGTCGGGTGTAGAGTTTGCCCTCGGATTCTCGACCTGACCTGTCACCTCTGAAGCACTTGGAGCTTGATGACAGTGCATGGGTTGGTGACACAGTCCTGTAGGACCCTCCACAGGCAGTCAGAGGAGCGAGTGCGCGTCCTTGAGAAGGAAAACTTACGACTGCGAGAGGGCCTCGCGCGCTCGAGAAGGAGAAGCGTCGCCTTTGCCCCTGTCGAGAACAACAAGTACTTCGAGAAGAAAGGTGCGCTGTCTGAGAGTGCTGCACACGTAAGGGGCTGAGGGGCTGCACGCGAGATCTCTCCAAGGGCTATGTGCTGACGACATGTGTTTCGTAGCTCAGACATTCACGCAAACTCCATGTTGTAGACCGGCCAGCAATATCCCCGAAAGGCAGTGTGTGATAACTTCAACGGACATCTTGGAGCGAGGAGGGCAGGACTGTGGCCGTTGTGGGGGAGCCGCCGGGGCATCTCAGATTTACGAGACTGCCACAGAGCCCTAGGGGTTTACGTCCCATGGTGACAAACTTACCGACGGTGGACCTCCTGCCGAGATTCGTGGGCGAGAGGGAGCAGGTCTCACGCTTGCCCCCTTGCAGACCCTCCTGCCGAGATCCAGCCCTTGAGTGTGGAGCAGGAGCCGATCAACTTGGGGAACAAGGAGAACTCGCCCGCCCGCAGGAAAAAGGAGTTTCGGCTGCGGGCGCGCGCTAAGAGAGCCTTCATGCACCAGGTAGGGCACCAGGCACAGTGTTGGTGCCTTCAGGCACCGGGCAGGGCGCAGTCGGTGCCGGACGGGTGATGTGAGACTGTGTTTTGCTGACATCTCTGTGCGCGTTGTACAATGGAGTCATTTTGATACGAATGAGCATTTTTGGGCGTGCGGAGGAGTGGAAGGAGGAGTGGAAGGAGGAGTGGAAGGAGGAGTGGAAGGAGGAGTGGAAGGAGGAGTGGAAGGAGGAGTGGAAGGAGTGCGTGTGAGTCGTGTGGGCCGACGCGGTTAGACCACCGCGTCCCAGTGTGTGCTGGTGCGCATGATGTCCTGTGACACACGACACGATTAGGGCACCGCGTCCCAGTGTGTGTTTGCGCATGATTTACTGTGACACGCGGCGTGCAGCACGGGTGCTCGCCGAGTGCTGTGCGGCAGGGCGGGGTGCCAGGCCTGCGCGGCAACAGCAGCCCGCGACGGGGAGGCGTCTCGAGCGCTGTCAGTGACTACATGGTGCGCGACACTCAAGCCTGTCCGGGGTGTTGTGTGGACACGTGTGTGTTGGTTGTGTGTGTGTGTGCAAACGCGCGCGTGTACTCTCTCTATTTGTTGGTATGTGTTTGTGTGCTCTCTCGCTGCGTGTGTTGCTAGGTTTTGAATTACTCGTTCACATCGCCACCAAGGTGACTGAGGCCTGAGGTCCCCGAAAACTTCGGGCACGCCACCGAAAACTTAGGGCGCGCCAACGTGAGAGTGTTCGATTGCAACAAGTTTGCGCCAGTTTCGCGTTTTCTCGCGCTCTCTCGGGCAGCACGCTTGTGCTTGTCACTGCCCTGACGCCCCACCGCGCAGGCAAAGCCCCGAGTGCCACACTGCCGATGATTCGCCCCGGCCGATGACCTAAGGTCAAGGTCACGATGACCTAAGGTCAAGGTCACGATAACCTAAGGTCAAGGTCACGATGACCTAAGGTCAACACGCAGCAGCCAGGCGCACCGGTCAGGCGATGAGCTGGTCGACGTGCCGGTCATTCCTGTCAGATGGACTGGTCAGCCGTTGCCCGGCACGTCCTCATGTTGCGCAAGAATTTAGAGCTAGGTATATATCGGCTGAGAGCAAGAAAACTTGTTCCAAGCACGCCTTGGTGATTGCATGCCGCGCTGCTGGTCGGTGAAAAACACTTGGCTAGCGTTCGTTAAATCTGATATCATCCTCAACTGACCAAAAATTTAACTCTCTGACACCACAAACTTTATTCGGCCCAGCACGGGCAACACTGCGGTTTGAGTAAAAACCCTTTCCCCATGGCTCGACTTATTGATTAATTTTTGAAAAGCATAGACATGGGACACCTTCTTGGCGCCAGCCGATGTGGGACACAGTTCTATCACGCTTGCCGTGACGGTTCGGGGGAGTATACGCGCAGAAAAGCTTTCTGGAGACGGGATCGCGCTGCACTCACACTGCGCTCGAGCCTGTTGTTGAGTTGGCTGCAGGTACACTGTCCGTGAACCGAATATGTTCGGCGTCTTTCATAGGCGTCGGCTCCAAATTAACTACCAGGCCCTGAGTTTTCATCGTTAAGCTTCGGATGATTGTTGGCGCGGCGCCAGAGAGAGGGAAGAACGAGAGAGACAGAGACAGAGACAGATCAAGAGAGAGAGAGAGAGAGAGAGAGAGAGAGAGAGAGAGAGAGAGAGAGAGAGAGAGAGAGAGAGAGAGAGAGAGAGAGAGAGAGAGAGAGAGAGAGGTACATGCCGGGACCCAGGGCCATGCCGACACAACTTTTGCAGTTGCTTTGATTCTAGGACACTGGCCGTCCGCAGCCTTGCACGACGAGAGGGTGAGACTTTGCGATCAACCCCGTGCGGTCAGGCCATTACATGTATCACAACATGCAAGGATATCTCACGACGTGTGTACATCTGCAACATGCAGCAACATGCACCTCAAGGATATCTCACGACGTGTGCACATAAACTTTCATCCGAGGATCATGTGTGGTACCGGTAGTTAATACGCCCCTGAAAGACGCTGAAACATATTCGGTTCACGAACTGTGTACCCGCAACAGTCAACCGAGAGGAGTGGTTCATTTGGGTCAGATCAAAATGTGGTTGGCGTCGCAAACGAGTCCGGGCGGTCGGTGGCACTGACAGGCGCGGCATGGCGGCCAACGCGAAACACTCACTGACACCCGACAGCCACGGGCGACGTTGCGAGTCCGCGCCCCAACACAGTAGCAAAGAAAGTCACGGCTCCGCATACACAGGGATTGTCAAATCACCCTGCCCTGGACGGGAGCAGGCTCTCGTCGGCACAGTCGACACGCCACACGCGCAGCGGACACGCTACACACACGGACACGGACACAGAGACACGTTACACAGAGTTGATACCTCTCCATCGACACCTCACGTCACAGCCCAACACGTCACAGCCGACAGATCACGGGGTTGACAAGGCGAGTGACAGCACGTCACAAGGCACAACGCCACAGCCGACAGATCACGGGGTTGACAAGGCGAGTGACAGCGCGTCACAAGGCACAACGCCACAGCCGACAGCAGACACAGGCGACGGGTCACAGACTCAGGCGACCCGTCACAGCCAATACAGACAAGCTGGCGCTGCAACTGCGGTGAATCAGGAGAAATCAGGAGAAAATTACGAGGAGAGGGCAGCCGTCTGAGCCAACGTGAAACCGTTTCGCACTGTCTTGCAGCCGCTTACACGGTCTCACGTTGCGCGTGAGCGACAGAGATCTCGACATCTGGTGCAGTTGCCTGGTAGTCGGTCGACTGGTTCTGCTCCAGGCGGGAGAACAAATGCGACATGCAAATGAAGAGCTGGCGAGGCGTCTCGAGCTTGGCGAGGGAGGACTCCAAGTCGTCCTGCTTGATCTGCTGGAACATGTCCGTGAACGTCGGCTTGTCCTTCATCTTCGGGTCCTGTCGGCCGCGGGTGACCCCTGAGTGTGCGACGGAGAGAGCGAGAGAGAGAGAGCGAGAGAGAGGGCGAGAGAGAGCGAGAGAGAATCAAGCACCTCAGACACTGCAGAGCCGACACTGCAGAGGGATGCAAAAAGCAAAAAAAGAAGATGATTTGACTTGACGAGGTTTTGTTTGTGATTTGATTTGAGGGGCCGACCTGGTTCTGGGTGAAGCGTCGCTCGGCGAGCTCACGCAGCTGCTGCCTGGACCAAGAGAGGTCCCGGATAGTATGACGATCAAATCGCGACACCTGGAGCCGTGTTTTACATTCAACGCTAGTGGCATGTCTAGTTTTGGGCTGAGAGGAAAAAGAGTCACCCGTCAACCTGCCAACCGCCTCAGTGCCGGCCAAGGGTGGGCAAGGGGAGACAGGCCAACAGGTTACAGCAGTTCAAATACTTTGGGGGTCGAATGAACACGGCTCAGACGATGGACCAGGGTGGCTGGTAGGTTCAGGTTCGGAAGGGTTCCATCTCTGAAAAAAGCGCGTGCATGGCAGAAGGGACACGCGGAGCGAGTCAGTGCGCGACAACAGTTACGGTTGTGTGTGTGAGAGTGTCCGTGCATGCGTGGGCCGAGTGTGTAATGGCTCGAGATACAACGTCTGCCGCTCACGGTGACGACAGGCTGCATCAAGTGTTACACCCAGAGTTAGAACAAACGCCAAACCCACAGTTACCCACTGTCAGAAAACTCACAGTTACCCAACTCATAGTTACCCACAGTGAGGCAAAGCTCAGTGAACTACTGCTGAAGCTGGTGTGTCGAATTTCAAGCAGCTCACTGGAAGGTGAGAATCCACACACAAGAAGGTTGTACCTCAACGACGGAGCTAGTGTTGAGGTTGAGCTTCTGGCGAGAGTCCGGGAAGAAGAAGTGCATGTAGCCGAAGCTCAGAATGTCATTGCGGCAAATTTCCTGGAGGACCCACAGTGAGCCCAGAACCAGTCAATTCACAGAGAGGAGGCAGACAGGCATAGCGGGTTTGAAACGCGACGGTGGGTGGGTTTAGGCAGCGACGAGGTGCGGCTTGACGCGTGCGCAGGCATGGGCCGATGCGCCAGACGGCAGGCACTGACTGCAGGAGGGACGCCAGGCAAGCATGTGTGCGCGTGTTGCATCAACCAAGTACGCCAGCAATAGAGGAGTGTTTGGCGTCAGACGAGGCACGAATTGGCACACTCGTAGCAGACTCCACGCATTCGGGAGCGAGCGTCAGGAACTGTCGTTGGCGCACAGGGTGACAAGGAGACGACAGATATGCTAGATATCACCTGCGCCGTCACAACAAGCACTCGAACAACAGGAACTCACACAAGCGAATTTCTTCAAGGAGAGAGGATTCTGGATTGGGTCCAACAGCTCCACCTGCGCGATGTGGGTGAACAGCGACCAAGGGCAAACCTTGAGACCGACGGGAGAGGGAGAGGGAGAGGGAGAGGGAGAGGGAGAGGGAGAGGGAGGGAGAAGGAACGGGGGGGAGGAGAGGGCGAGGGAGAGCAAGAGGAAGCGCATGCATGCAGACCCAAGCACAGGCACCGACCCAACGCACAACGCCACAGCGAGATTCAGACACCAAAGGGCAAACCTCGTCGAAGCAGTCTCCAAATATAGCAAGGCCACGGTAGCCAAGAGCCTTGACGAGGTCTCTCAACTTCTCGAGCTTGTTGTTGGGCGACGTGCCGACCCAGTTAGACTGGATGTTGGCTGCCGTCTCCTCGGACTTTTCAGTGAACAGCTGCGGACAAGACTGCGATCAGCTGCGGCACACGTGGCTGGGGTTCAAGGGTAGACACGAGCTGCGGCAAGCGAACAGCTGACTGGAGATGAGATATCCATTGGCCAAGCACAGTCACCTGGTGCAGCAAGGCAGCTGTGCCGTGCTGGTGGCGAGTCGGGGACAAGACGCGGATTGCCTTGGTGAGTTCTTCCACGCGCCGCCTCTGCGCCAGGTATTGGGGAGAGAACTGAATCGACAAACCATTCGGTGTGACGAGGAAGTGGGCGCTACAGAATTGACGAAACATAATGGGGTTGGGCGACGAACAGACGTGGGGACAAAACATTGGGTCTTCAATGGGAGTGTGATTGGCGGGCGTGTTGTGGCCGTGTTGCATTCTCAGTGTTCGCATTCTTGCGAACAGCGGGACATATTGGCAAGCTCAGGACAAAGGAACAACTCTTACCTCGGTCATCGTCAAGTATTGCCGACGAAGCAAGAACCCACCAACACCGAGACAGCCTAAAGCAAGCGCGCCCAGACGTGGATGGGCAGACACGAACGGCAGTCGCTCGAGCTGAGAAGCGAAGAATGCTGTCACCTTCCCAACCTACAACAGCGGTATCAACAAGAATAAAAGAGCAGACAACAAGACAACGAAGGAAACAGCAAGCAAGCGGTTACCGTTTGCGAGATGGTATCCGAGAAATTCCTTGCGAGCAAAGTGACTGGAACTGCGGCACCTAGAACAATTGAACAATTCATCAGTAGCGCGCTGGTGCTAATCTGGGGTTTCCGAAGGAGAGAGTAACGCATCCGGAAGAGTGTAGCGTTGTCAACCTTTCCGTAGAGGTGCGCAAGAATTAGGAACTGCTTCATCCTCATCAAGCCCGGGTCCTGAAGCAGCATGTGCTCAATTTCTGAGCCATGAACATACATTTGCTCAATGAGTTTGGTGATAGCACTGGACACTACACAGTCGATCTGCGAAACTGGTTAGATGGTATTCCACGGCCAGGAGTGCGCACCATGTCGTTTCCAGTCCAGTGCTCTGCGAAGGCCGTGTCCCACTGAACAACGCATTCAGAGAGAGCAAGGACAAACAACAACAGCAGTAACAACCTCTTTGTCTTTTCCCCCGTCCTTGTCCTTCGTGAGCTGAGCCTGCTGCAGGTTGAGCCTGAAGTTGATCAAGAAGTCGTTCAGGTGTCCCGGCTCGCACAAGTTCACGATGAAGAAAGGCTTGGCTTCTTTGGAATTGTACTCTTCATACACCTTCTCAATATGCTTGCGAATCGTTGTCTTTCCTGAACCGCGTCGGCCAAAACAGAGGTAGGTGCTTGGGCTGGGAGTGAATTGCTGCGCATTTGAAATCTCAGTCAGCTGGACAGATAGCATGACAAAGGGTCCGCGTACCGCAAGCTCCGAATGGGTATAGAACGAACCGCTGTGCATATTTGACTGCTCTGCAGTTCTGTCGTTAAAGGGATTGCAGAGAAGGCCATAATGTTGCAGAAGGCCGGACATGCTGTGAAGGTTCGAGTTGACAAGCGTGCCCGCCTCTCCAAGGAGAGAAGAGATCGGTTATCGCTCTTGCGACCATACACTGGTATACAGACTGATACAGTACAAGCGCTGGCCTCGAAGAGGTTTTTCCCGGGTACTTTTTGAAAAAATCTTCGCCAGCACGACCACATAGGGAAAAATCTCAGCTGCGTCGTGTTAAGACAGATCATTATCCACGCCACAAAAATCTCCGCGCCGGCTCGATTTCGCCAATTTTGTAATTGAAGTAGCCATATGTGATCCAAGGAGAATTTCGCGTGTGCTTGTTATTCGCGCGCAAGCGGCGCGAACCGATGAAGAATCGCAAGTACAGTCGGGGGAAGGAGCAGAGAGTGAAGAAGAACAGGGAGGGTGGCGTCAAGCTCAATCACCCATCAGTGCACTCTCTGCGTGACTTCCATCAACTTGCATCAAGTTGGAACGCTGTCACATCGAGCTGCCCAAAACCATGTGTCTATCGATCCTGAATATATGCAACCGGAGACAAATAATTACATATGACCAACTGCTTTTTAATGTACAAAAACGAGATAGGAGCTAAAAAAAATGGGGAAAAAATGATTAGAAAGTCGCAGCATGAAAATCTCAGCTCTGATCAAGTGTTGTGTTGAAAATCTAAGCCGGGCCAACCAAACCCACAAAAGAGTGGTTGTTTTGGGTGTCGAAAATCTTTTAATCCCAGCGCTTGTATTACACACCCTAGTTGACACCTAGGGCCTATATCTCCCTAAAGGTCGCCCTMTATAGGCCCTAGACCTTTTCTGTATTTTTCTCAAAGTTGTCGGATCGTCTTGAAAATTTCAGGGTGTGCTGGCAACACTGAGGTGAGGATGCTCTGGAATTTTGGTGATACTTTGAGCACTGGTTGCTGAGATATGGCATGTTCTGGTCAATGCTCCCATGTGTGCTGCCGCTGACTGGTATTTTAATGATCTCTCTCTCTTTCTCTGACCACCTAAGTGTGTGCCATGCCCATAGCCAGGCTGCAGTGCCACCACTAAATTTATTTCAAGAAGGAGAGAGTTYTGCAGCAGCGGGAGCAGTTTGCTTGGAGCACATTTGAGTCTGTTATATGCATATAAGAAGACACAATCAAACAAAGTGTGCACAAAAGTCGTATTGAATATCCTCCTCCAAGCCGAGCCAAAACATCACCTCGTTGGTGTCGTCACTAGCACATTTTAGTGTGAGGTGCAATCCCTCTCACACACTGCACTCTCGCGAGAGAGAGACAGAGAGCAGGAGTGAGTGAGTGAGTGGGTGTGTGTGTGTGTGCGAGGTTGTACACATGCGGGGTGTGTGTGTATGTGTGAGAGATGGAAAGCCATGTGCAACTCACTCGCGCACCCTACTGCGCTGCACTCTCTGGTGTGCGTGAGTGTGTGACTCAGATTTTGTGAGTGTGTGAGAGTGTGCTGCACTTTAGTGTCAGGCCCAACCTCCTAGCACCATGCGCCAGCCCTCAAGGGTACTGACCAATGTGTGTTCAGGGGTGCTGCACTTTAGTGTCAGGTGCAATCCCTCTCACACAGTGACACACATTGCACTCTCGAACTGGACTGCACTCTCGAACTGGACTGCACTCTCGAACTGGACTGCACAGAGCACAACTCTTGGCGTACTTGCAAATGTGTTAAACTTTGTCTGAGCAGTCTGTGTGAGAGATCTAGTCAGAATTTAGAAGGGCGTGAGAAGGTGGAAACCGAGAACATTAGGCAAAAAAAACACATATACTTCAGCCAAAGGACAAAGGGGGCTCAAGCCTGCATGCAACGTGTCAGTATCACAGGTGACTCAATGGCAGCACAAGATACACTGCGGATTGCAAAGTACATCAATTAAAGTACATTTTTTCCTTTTGCATTCAACCTAAGCGCTACATACTGACTGTCGATTCCAGTACCCAAACCTCTGCACCCGCTTGCACCCTGATCTCCAGCCTCCGTTGAACATCTCCAATCCACACCCCATTAAGAATGCTTCAACCTAAACCGAAACAACAAGGGCAAAAGCTAAAACTCACTGTGGTGCCATATTTTTATGATGCGGAATCGGCGCAAGCGTGTCGGCGGCCTCCAGCATCTTGTGGTCCTCAGGTCCCAGGTGGGCTTCGGTCTCGCGGTTGCTCATGGGACTTCGTCGGCCCAACAGAAAACTTCTAGTGCCTACTTCATACACCTGGTAAATTTACCAGCGTCTGGTAAAATTTTTACCAGCTCGCCCAAATGGCCCCATTTGTGTGGCCGCAGGGCTGCCACAGCCTGCCAGAGTCGCAATTGACATGGGATTTTGGATGTAACTGGCTCTGGTTGCTCGCACAGATGCATTCTTTCAGTGGGCCAACTTGTGGCTTTGTATCTGACATGGGTGGCCGACG
>QUTJ01031231.1:0-10465 GCA_003573635.1 Goniomonas avonlea | reverse complement strand
CCCTCTGCTCTCCACCCTCCTCTCGCCTCCTCCCTCCTCCGTCCCTCCTCCTCCTCACACTTCCACATGGCGAGGTTCTACAGGTCCAGGAACTGGAGAATATTTCCGTGGCAAGTGTCGTGTTGGCTGGCCCAGATATTGACCCAGGCTGGCAAACCCTGACCTATTTGACCGCTCACGGAGCGTTTCTCGCGTTTTCTGAGCACTACAGAACCTCCCGAATTGCCCTAAACCCAAAACCAGCTAAACCCTAAATCCTAAACCTGCGCTTTCTGCGCAGGCGTGGACTGTTTAAAATGAAAACCCTTTCTGCTATTGTCTGCATCGTCTGTCTCGTATGGCTGCGGAGGCGTGGACATTTAAAATGCTGCAGTTCTTGCAATTCGTTGGGGCTCCTGTGCCTGTGCCTGTGTCTGTGTCTGTGCCTGTGTCTGTGTTTGTCTGTCTTCAGTCTCTGCCTCTCTGCCTCTCTGCCTCTCTCTCTCTCTCTCTCTCTCTCTCTCTCTCTCTCTCCCTCTCTGTCTGTCTCTCTGTCTCTCTGTCTCTCTGTCTCTCTGTCTCTCTGTCTCTCTGTCTCTCTGTCTCTCTCTCTGTCTCTCTCTCTGTCTCTCTCTCTGTCTCTGTCTCTGTCTCTCTGTCTCTGTCTCTCTGTCTCTGTCTCTCTCTGTCTCTGTCTCTGTCTCCCTCCCTCCCTCCCTCTCTCTCTCTCTCTCTCTCTGTCTCTGTCTGTGTGTGTGTTTTGTCTCTCTCTCGCTCTTTTGCCTCTCCTCAGAGTGTCGCACGCCGCATATGCATCCATAGTCGTATGATTACCTCGGTTCCATTTTGGTCAACGGCTGGTTCTGTTTTATTACTTGTCAAGTATGTACCAGATTTGGCTGCCTAAGCTCTAAGGTGTGCGCAACAACGGCGGTGCTCTTGTTGCAGACTGATCATGATCCTCATCACCGAGATCAGTGTCTTCACGGAGCTGCCGTCTCGATTCGTGGAGTGCCTCCAGGTGTCGGCGACAGGGTGACACTGAGCCCAAGGTGGTCGGATGGCTGCAGGGGTCCTTCCTCCCCGAGGAGGTGCATCTCGGTTGGGGCGTGCGATGTCGACGTGACCATGACTCTGCGCGACCGTCAACGCAGACGCGGGCGGAGAGATGATGCGGAGAGGTGATGCGGAGAGGTGATGCGGAGAGGTGATGCGGAGTGATGATGCGGAGGTGATGCGGAGTGATGATGCGGAGTGATGATGCGGAGAGGTGATGCGGAGAGGTGATGCGGAGATGATGCGGAGTGATGATGCGGAGAGAGGAGCACGCGATAGAGAGAGACGACGGGGGGTCGGAGGGACGGAGGGAGGAAGGGACGGAGGGAGGGCAGAGACAGCGACAGCACAGTCGCACCGATCGATGCGATCCCCACACGTCGTGCCAGTGCCTGGGGCATGCAATGTGGCCCAACAATCAACGAACCGGCCACCTTCCTTTTGCAGCACCTGGTTCTCTGGTGCAGAAGGCCCAAAGTTGAAGTCCCCCCTGTTCGATAGCGGCGTGAGAAGCGAGAAGTTGGTCCCAGAACTCACATGAAGAGGCAATTTTCGCCTGTAAGCACGCTGAACGTGTAGTTCATTTGCGCTTCCCGATACTCACGGTTGTCGAGACTTTCGAGATGAGCTGTGGCTATTTGCCAGCTGACCCCGCCGACATCAACATCGGCCACCAGGAGGCGTCGCCCCATGTTGCTAACGGCAAATCAGAAGATTGCCAAACAAAAAAAGTAATCACACTGCACACACCTGCCGTATGGATGCAATTTGAACGCTGTCACCGGGTTGCGCGAGAGAATGAGAACACCGTACGGGGTGATCGTGTTGCCCGGTGGAACATCGCTCAAGTGATACCTTTCGCGAACAACAGACTGCTCACACAACCAGCCCAAAAATACCGGCGTCACTTCCTGCAATGCAATGACGTCTGCGTCCTCCTGTTTGAGGATCTCGAACAAGACCTCAGCTCGCTTTTGCTGATCGGTTTCTGCGAACCAGATATTGAATGTGACCAGCTTCAGCGGCTTCGGCTCAAGAGCCGCCGGTGCCGGTGTGCACTCCATTCGGCTCCAATTCGTGCCATCAAATCGCCACGATGACAACGATCGGATGTCTGACTGAACCCAATCCGGAACTGGGCCGCTTGGCAGGGTCGTGACCTTGCAACCTTCCTCGGTAAAAACCTCCAATCTGCGATTTCCCGAGCGATCCGTGACAATCGTTTCAGTAGGGCGCAACACTCCCTTTCCTTTGAAGGCGGACAGTTCTGCAAGAAAGGCCATCGATGTCTGGTAAGGCAGGGGTCGCCGGACTCAAGCACCGAAAATGGCAGGCTGATAACTGGATTCTGAGCCTTATCATGGCCCTTATCGTGGGCCTTATGAAGCCATGATGATGGGCCTTATCTTGCCGATTATGTCAGCCTTCCGAAATGGGATCGTGATCACTACTATTTCCGGAAGTTTGCGCCGTTTGGAAAACCGGGCTCAGCCTCAAGTTGCTTGTTCCGAAGTTGTTCGTCCGAGGTTAGAGCTGCGACAGAAATGGCTGGGCTGTTGGCTGGGCTCCAAAAAGCCAAGGAGGACCTTCGCGAGACTAGGTTCAAGTGACCGCTGTAGATGGTCGAGTGTACACTGAGACCAAGGACGGCCAGTTGGAGGCACGGGCACCAGTCGCCATTGACCACAAGCAAGTGGAACGAGTCGCAGCGGCGCTCCGTGGCTCTGAGTACGCTGTTGCGTACGTCGGTGCGGGGTGCTCCGCCAGTGCGGGAGTGCCCACGTTCCGCGGGCAGGGTGCCGCTGGGTCGCTTTTGCAAGTGCGAGAAGATCTGGCCGATTTGCACTTCCCATCGATCGCGCATCGTGCGGTTGCTGCCCTCTTGGAAGACGGGCGATACCTGAAGCGCGCCGTCACTTCTAACCACGATGGCTTGTTGCACAAGACGAACCGCCACGGAAATGGCACCCTCACGGAGATGTTTGGCAGTCTTTATGTCGAGACTTGTCTGGAGTGCAAAGCGACCTTTCGCAGGGCGACGGCCACACCTTCTTTGGGACGAAAATGCGAAGCGTGTGGAGGGAAGCTCAAAAAAGCTGGGTGCCGGTAATGGTCTCTTTTTTGTTTGGGCCTGCCCATGATTTTGCCAACTCCTCCGTAGGTACGGTCAGGCGATAAAAACAGAACCCCTAGAAGAAGGGATGGCGGCTGCCGACAAGAGTGATGTCGCCCTGTGTCTTGGCTCCGGTATGCACACATTCCCATTCACTTTGGACGGGATGCCAGGCCAGGCTGGTCTTTGTGTGGTGGTCAATCTCGGCCCGACGGCCGCAGACAAGGAGAAGGGAGTGCTCCGGGTGGAGGCACCCTGTGACGAATTCATGGCCAGCCTCACAAAGGAACTCTCCGTGCCGATCCCACCGCACGTGTACGAGCAGCACTTTTTAGTCACCTGGACATGGGCAAACCCAGCCACCCGAGACAAGATCAACGTCGCCGTCGCGGCAGCCAATCCCCAGGAAGCAATCACGTTTGCCCATGAGGAAGGCCGCATTGTTGTGGGTGGTGAGACGCACGATCTAACTCGTAACGGGATGCGTTGGACCTACTCCTTGGAGGGTGTGCCCACGAGTGGGGCAGCAGACCTGCGGATTGAGCTAGACCCGCGACCGGAGTACGGCGCAGTCCCGCCCGTGGTGGTCACTGTCCCTCTTGAAGGCGAGGGTGGAAGCGCGAATGGGGTGTTTTCGATCACCATTGAGTAGGTGGTCCAGGCCCCCCAACCTCGGGTTGCACCGCATGAGATGAACGTTGCGGGTGGTTTCTGACCCCGCGTCGCACCTCGGCCCTAGAGCTGAGCTTTGACTCAGACCAGCTCTTGTTTCTGACCCAACCTCGCGTCGCACCTCGGCCACCGAGCTGAGGTTTGACTCAGACCAACTCTTACCGGGAAATTCTAACTTACTCCCTCTCTTCTCTTCTCTCTCGCTCTAGGCAGATCCACTGCAGCAGTTTCCTAGTCTCTCTCTCTCTCTTCTCTTCTCTTCTCTTCCCTCTTTTGCCTTCAGGACAGGCCCTCGCATGTGGCCGCTCGCGGTTCCTGAATGGCTTGAATCCTCTCGCGCGCGCGAACGCACGGCATCTTACATGATCGCTTACACGTTAACTTACACGTTCGACACCACGTTACAGCATCATTTGTGGCGACACTACGGTGAAACTGTACCCGGTTGCACTTTAATGTAAACTCCCTTTGCTAAATGACCAGCCACGAAGAGAATGAGTTTCTATGAACGCTAATATCAGCCTCTCCACATCTTGGCAACCCTTTCCACAGGCAGGGCAGAGGCAGAGGCAGAGACAGTGAGAGTGAGCGCGAGTGAGTGAGAAGGGGGTGCGTTTAGATGCAGGGTAAGTGCCTTGTGTTGTCAACACCCACTGCCTCACACACGCCTCGCACAGTCAGTCAGCGATGAGCGAGTGAGTCAAGCCGCATGCAGTGTGTGTTGTCGAGACCCATGTACTAGTCAGTCAGCGATGAGCGAGTGACTCGGAGTCAAGTCGCATGCAGTGTGTGTTCTCACACACGCCTCACACAGTACTAGTCAGTCAGTACTAGTCAGTCACACAGTACTAGTCGTACTAGTCAGTCAGCGATGAGCGAGTGAGTTAAGTCGCATGCAGTGTGTGTTCTTGAGACACACCGTCAGTCAGCAATGAGCGAGTACGAGTCGAGTCGCATGCAGTGTGTATTCTCACACACGCCGCACACAGTCAATGATCAAGTAAGACACATGCAGTGTGTATTCTCACACAGTCAGTCAGCGAATGAGTTCCATGCAGTGTGTATTCTCGAGACACTGACTGCCTCACACACGCCTCACAGTCAATGATCAAGTAAGACACATGCAGTGTGTATTCTCACACAGTCAGTCAGCGAGTGAGTTACATGCAGTGTGTTTTCTCGAGACACTGACTGCCTCGCGCACGCCTCACACAGTCAGGTGAGCGATGAGCGAGTAAGTTACATGCAGTGTGTATTCTCGAGACCCACTGCCTCGGCAATAACAATAACAAAGTACACAGCTCAACTCCAGGTTGAGGTCTTGGCAATAAATAAGTCCCCCCCGCCCTGAGTCACCAGGACGTGGGTATCTACAAGGGCAGTCCATGGTGGAGGGCCGAGTCACGTGAGCTGGTTCAGACAGGTCGTCTTCTGATTTCGACCCAGTCACTAGTGTCTCTTGGGCGCTCTCTTGTCGACGCCACTGATGGTGCCGAGATGCCGGAGATACCACACCGGAGATATCTTGATCCGGAGATCTGGCGCGGAGATACCTATCCGAACGGACTCGGCGGTCGGGTAGTCAAGCTGACGCTGTCAACAGTGTCACCCGGCTGCACGGTCACGCGCTTGCCATGCTTCTTGCCCTTGGTCAGGGACGGGCGCCGCTTGGGCGGAGAGGTGCCCACAGGAACCTTCTCCCCCGTTCCCGGCGACGGTGTTCCTGCACCACCGGGGGATTTGGTGGGGGAGGCGACGGGCGTGGACGTTGAAGGGCCTGCTGATGACGGTGTGAGTCGCCGCACGCTGCACTACTCTCGCTTATCCATCTCCTGCATCTGCTGCATCTCCTCATCTCCTGTATCTCCTGCATCTCCTGCATCTCCTACATCTCCTCTATCTCCCCTCTATCCACTATCTCCTCGCATGGACTGCAGGTCCTCTATCTCCTACATCAGTGTGAGGAGTGGCACTTTAACACAGTGTGAGCAGCACACACAGCACAGCACACAACACACAACAACACAACAACACAACACAGCACACACAGCGCACCTGGAGGGGAAGCCGCACGTGAAGCGACAGACTTGGGCGGTGGCGGGGCGGTAGCTTTGGCTTCTGAAGCACGTCGCACCAAGTCGTCGGTGCTCGGAGAAGCAGGAGGCTGGAGGCTGCCCTGCACCATCGCCTCTTCGTTTGACTCTTCGTTGCCCCATGGCGACACCTGTCGCGCGAGTCAGAATAAGGCAAAGCTGGTCCGGAGAGGCCACACAAACGAACAGTCTGGCCTCACAGTATCTGTGGGGTTGTCAAGCTCGGTCTGAAACACCCAAAACCACGCACCGATTCTGTTACAGCATAGTGCAAGAGTCAGAGGGAGGAGGGGGCATTGGAGCATAGTGCAAGAGTCAGAGGGAGAAGGGGGAGTGAAACCTGAAACACCCACGAGCACGCACCGATTCTGTAACAACGCCCCAGGAGCTGACGGAAGGCGTGGCTTGCTTCTCGCGACTTTTTGGTCTCGCGGGTGGGGAGTAGGGCCGGGGCCGGGCCCGGTCGACAGGATGCAGGACTGACGGGACGATGCTGGCTCCGACGTTGCTGAGTGCGCTGTCGCTTGCGCTCCCAGAGCGTGACCGTCCGTTCCGCACGTCCTGCAAAAACACGAGTGAAATAGGATCTTGGTGCAGTGTGCTATGCTGTTGCCATACAGCAACAAACCGCAGCAAGACAGACAAATGCGCACGAGAACAAACTGCAGCAACAGACAAACGCACGAGAACACACCGCAGCACGACAGACAAACGCACGGAACAAACCGCAGCAAGACAAACAAATGCGCACGAGAGACACACCATGGGAACAGGCGCAGGCGGGCGGAGTGGCTTGCCAAACAGTCCAAACTGCACAGTGGGTGGCTGCTTGTCGGCAGGCGTGCGAACGACGCCCCCTGCCACAACAGCCGCCTCCCTGCGGCCACCTTCTCTGCTGGGCTGAGACGCCCTCGACAGTGGGCGGCTCGTCGGGAGGGAGGTGGACGGGTCGGTGGAGTGGTCGCCAAAGTGTTCCTGGGGGAGAGGGTCACGTGCGCCCAAACTGGCAGCAAAAAGCGAAATCGGCATGCTGTTCGGCTCTGAGAGAAATAAGACAGGGTCGAAAAGTGCAGCGGCGAGCTCCCCAACACCCAAATCCACCAACAAGAACAACAGACAAGAAGGACCAGCGGCTGCACAACAGGGCCCCAAACGCACCAAGGTGTCCATCTCGCACGTAGGCGTCCCCACCGATTCATGCAAGCTGGCACGGAGAGCCGATTGCGCGTCAAAATGACTTCGGTCTTTCCCTGGGGAGAGCTGCTCCCGGGGAAACAGCGTGTTCGGGTTGTGAATCTGGTAGTACGTTCGCTGGAAGCGACCTCCCTCGTCGGTGGTGAGCACCAACGGCACGAGAGCTGGGCTGCCTGTGTTGTGCTCTGACTCAAGAGCGTACCCGTAGCCACCCAGTGTCACGGGGCGGGTGGGGCTACCCGTGAGGTCGGATGTCTGTTTGGGGATGCTCTCCCTGCGCACGGCCGGGAAGTGATCGTCCAGAGCAAGGGTGACCTGGTTGATCGCAGTCTGGCGTGCGGCAACCGTGGCAGTAGCGGGTTGTGAGGCACTGCTCTCGAGGCGTGGCCGAGCCTTGACCACAGGGGTCGCTACCGGAGATCGGCTTCGATGCTTGCGAACGGGCGAGTACAACGCCGTTGAGCTGCCGTCCAGCGGCAGCGCTGACGCGGGTCGGGCATGTGGACCCCAAGTTTCGCTGTATTTTGTTTTTTCTGCAGTAGACATGGGCCGCATGGTTGATGTCTCCTGCTGCTCAATCTCGCCTTTGATGACCGGTCCCGTTTCCTGAGCAAGCAGGCCCGATTCAGCCTGGGGGAGTGGCCTCACTTCTGTCTGGGGAAGCGATTTGTCTGCGGTGTGTGCACGGTACTGTCGCGTGCCCAGCATGGGGGTCACACTTCTGGGTCTCGAGCCCAGAGCCTGCAGCTTCTTTTGGAAAAAGTCGTCAGGCTCTTCCTTGAACAGTGCAGAGCTCATCTTCTTTGCGAGCAAAGAATTCAAGTCAATATTAGTTGGCACTGGAGGGAATGCGACGTGGGGCAGCTCAGGCAGTTTTTTTGCCCGCTCCAGACCGCGTTCATAGTCAAGCTTCCAACCCATCAGCTTGGCATCAGTCTGAGGGCACGATTGCGCCCACTCGGAAGGTGAGCCACTCTGGTACACTCCCAACGCAGTAGAGGCACGAGTAAACAAAACGGGCGGCTGCACATCATAGCGACGAGGCCAGTGACCAGTGTCCTTTTTCGGCCTCTCTTCTGGGTCGGTTGGCTTAGTCGCATCTCCTGCAAAATGGCGAAACGCCTCACGAAACGCTTCACCGTCATCAAACTCAAACCGCTCATTCGGCCCTGCGGAAGCCGGCCTGTAAGTCACAGGCGCTACCCCCGCTGGTAGCTCGGGTTCCTTCTTCAACAATTGTCCCACAGGGACGTCCCGAGGCATCGCCTCTCTCGGGGTCGCCACGGGCCGTCGCCAAAGAACCCCATTCCACTGCTGCACTTCACCATAATCTTTCCAGTGAATGTCCCATGGTCGCCCAAAGTCTGGGTGGAGGCGAGAAACCGTTATCCGCCCGCGCTTTCTGGGCTCGGCAGCGGGCATGACACAGCCTCGTTCACAGGCCCAACAGACAGTCTTTGGACTTTGCAGTTGCAAGCACCAGATATCTGTACGGAAAACTGCCATATCAAGCAACTGGCTGATACTAGTAGGGTCGCTTATTATTGAGATTTGGATTGGTTCTTCGGACGTTGGGATAAAATTAAAATTAAATAAATAAACTGCCAGTGCAGGTTCTCATATACGAATCGGCAAGGGCGGAGTCGATGGCCTCGATGGCCTCCGCAGAGTCTGCGGCGATGCCGGAGACATCGTCTCGCTATCGCCGCCATTCATCCTTCAAGCTTGGTGCAGGGGAGGAAAAACTAGTTCTAGTTATGGTTGGACTGCCAGCACGAGGAAAGTCTTATGTATCGAAGAAGCTGGAGAGCTTTCTTCTGTTTTCGGGGAAAAACGCTCGAGTGTTCAACGTTGGCTCTCAGCGACGAGCTTGCCTTGAGGGGAAGCAGGGTGCTGACTTTTTTTCTAAAGGAAATAAGGAAGCGGCTGCAGAACGAGAACGCATTGCAATGTCTGTCCTGGATGACGTGTTCGTCTGGCTCAATACTGGTGGCACCGTCGCTATCTTTGACGCAACCAACTCAACGCGTCAACGAAGGGCTGTCGTGTCAGCGCGTGTGCGTGAGGCTGGCTTTAAGGTTGTATTCATTGAGAGCATCTGTGATGACCCGCAAATGGTGGAGGCGAACGTCCGCCTCAAAGTCAAAAGATCTCCTGATTATGAAGGAGTGCCGGAGGAAGAGGCTGTGGCAGATCTCTTGCGGCGTATTACGCATTATGAATCTGGAAGTGAACCGTTGGATGATGAGCCGTCCAGCCTCCGCCACTCACCATCCTACGTCAAACTCATTAACCTGCAGTCGAAAATCGTCTGCGCCCGAATCAGGGGCCAACTGATGCACAGCCTTATTCCACTGTTAATGGGCCTTCATCTCGGTGAGCATCTTGCTTGCAACCAATCAGATCTTGATTCTACGTAGGTCGTCGACCCATCTGGCTCTCACGCCCGGGCCACTGCGATGGAAACGCTGACTCTCGCTGGATGGATGCTTTAAGTGTTGTGCGCAACGTAACGGAAGAGGTGTGCGCATCGTCCTTCCGTTACGTCGCATTGACTCTGTATCGCAGCATACTCCACATGATTCTGAATGGGAAGAACCTCCGGTTACAAAGGCCGCTGAGGAGGTCGTGTCACTCCCGCACCCAGCATCGATGGGCGCCGTGCTGAGGTGTGCGGAAAGCTGCTGCATCTGACCACCCAACCCCACTCGCATCTTGCAGCGAACGAGGGCAGCGTTACGCTCAGAGGCTCGCCGATTACGTGCTACGACGGTGCGAAGAGCTCCAACAAGAGGACATACAGCTGTACGGGCCTCGCACCCCCAGAGATCTCGCAACGGCCGTGTCTAAACTTTTGGAAGGTGGGGGAGACGCGCAGGGTGAGGGCCAGGACGACTATGACCCGCCCAGTGCGCGACGGAGTGACTCTGTTGGAAGGTACCTTGAACGAAACGACTCATAGTCGTGTAGCAGTCTTTTTCTCGCCGTTTTGGGGCTTATCTTGGTATCCACTTTTCCCAATCGCAGGTCCGGTGTCCTTGACCCAGGAGTTACGGTTTACGCCTCCACATTGCCTCGAGCAGTGCAGACCGCCGAAGCGCTCGGTGTGAAAGTCTGGGAAGTGAGCGCCCTCAACCAGCTCGATAAGGTGCACTAGCCACAGTCCGCCCCGTCGCTCCCCCCCTCTCTCTCTCTTTCTTTCTCTCGCTCACTCTCACCTCCAGCTCTTCCCCTTCTAGCCCCTCCCCCCTTTCTCTCTCTTTCTCTCACTCACTCTCACCTCCATCTCTTCCCCCCTTCGACCCCCCCCCCCTCTCTTTCTCCCACTCCCTCTCACCTCTCTCTCCCCTCTGGGTTT
>QUTJ01031230.1:0-10461 GCA_003573635.1 Goniomonas avonlea | reverse complement strand
AGCACAGGTTGGTGCCTACTGAACTTCGTTTTTTTTGGTCAGTATTGACGCCCGAGCAGACTGGTGAGGCACCATGGAATTTCCCAACGCGTGCATCCACAAAGAACCCTGTTGGGTCAGTTCAGGCCTGGGAAACTATGCGGGCCAAGTTTGAACAGCTCACCAAGATTGCAATAGCCCCGGGTGGTGCAAAGCAGAAATGGGTCCGAATGAAAAAAGAGTACAAAGAGCAGCTGGGCGAAGAGGAGCGAACTGGACAGGAGAAGGGACAGGACCCAGGCGAGGGTGTGCCACGAAAAAAAACTGCCAACAAGTCAGAGTCATGGATGAACACAGTTGGTAACGCGCTGTCTTTTGAGGTTGACTGGGAAAGTGGGTCCCTGAGTGCTGCAGACACRAGAAAACTGACACGTGCAGTGCAGAAGAAACTGAGGCGGTTCAGGAGGAGAGGCGCGAGAAGCTGCAACGAGAGAAGCGCCTGGCTAACAAGAACCGTCTCAACAGCCTTGGGCATTTTCAAGATGCTGAGGGCTCAGACTTCCTGCCCGACGAGGAGGTTGAGAAAATGGTGCGTTGGGCACAGCGTGCTCTCCTGGTCTCTCTGTCATGGCAGCTCCATTTTATGTCACTTGCACTAACACACAGTAGACACAGGAAAAGAGTGGGCGCATCTCAATTGATGATGATGAGCCCCACATGACCCCCATGAAGGATTGTGGTGGACGACCGCGTTGGGTTCACTCACCTGACAGCACTGCCAGCAACGGAATCGGGCCCAGTCTCAGGGATGGAATGACCTCAGCAATGAAGGTGCTCTGTGGTCCTGTGGACAGCTGTTTCAAGTCTGCTTGCTGTCTCTCTCTTTGTTTTCGCTTCTCCCGTTGTGCTGACCTGTCCCACAGATATTTGCGGAGGAGACAACCAAGCAAGCCCAGATGCAAAAGGATGCTGATYTTGCCAAGATCGATCGCAAGTACGCTGTCCAAGATGCTCAGAGTAATGTAGCCAAGACCGTTGCGAACAATGAGCGTTTGAAGTTGCTCATCGAGATTGCCAAAATGAAGGCGCAAGGGTTAGATGTTAGCGCACTTGAGGCAGCTGCAAAGGATATGTGACACATCCACAAATACATGTTGTTTCTCTGAGTCATTGTTGTCACGTTTGCTCRAGCTCGAGACAGAGACTCAGTGCTTTAATAGTCAGTTTATTTTTGCAAATACTCAGCGAGGGACGGTGGCTTGCAGTCAAAGTGTAGTGCAGTTCGAGAGCCATAGAGAATGGCTCGCAGATTTTGCATGAGACAAGCTACAACGTATCTCCGTGCCACCGGCTGTCGCTTGATTGTCCCCAGCTTGAGGTTTTTCTTGAAATCACAAAAGGCAAACCGCTGAATAACCTCCCCAAACACCCACTCAACCGAGATGCGCTGTTGAGACATACGTGCGTTCCAGGCACGTCGCAAAGGAGTTGCTGTTGCTCGGGGGAAATTGACACAGAGAACCTGTAGCAGCGGATATGCACTGTCCCCATAAATGCATAATTCCAAAGGCAGGAGAACATGCTCTAGGAACTGCACAATGTTAGATTCATAAAGCATATTGTTGTCATTACGGGCTCCCATGACTGGACCGTACAAATGCCAGATCAGCCCATCTGGTGTCGTGAGCGCTTGAAACTTGATTCCGTGCTGTTTCTTGTAACCACTGTAGCACAGCCGTTGCCACGTCCCGTGTTGCTCACCAGGTCTGCAATGGGGGCGGAATGTACCATCTATGAATGCAACACAATTTGAGATTGCGTTGCTCTTGGCATAGACGGCATCTGCGAGCATGCGAAGTCGAGAATCTGTAAAAACATGCCTGGCACCTTGATGAATGAGGTGGCCCCAACCTTGGGCCAAAAACTCCTCCACAACATTCATCACCTCGGAAATGTGACCCTTGTGCCAATGGGAAAAGAAGAAACCCAACGTCACGTACCGTGACGGATAAGCCATGCGAATGAGCCACACTGCAAGAGCTTCTGCACCTGAGGGACGATACCGAGCATGGCGTGTTGTAAAGTACCCAGGAAACCGCAGAAGATGCAGAAGCTCGAAAAAATCACCTGCTGTGAAACGAAAAAAATACCAGAATTGTGTATCGCTGAGCATTGTCCCCAACCCGAACGGCAAAGGACCGTAGTGGACCCGTTCACRAACACTGTTATGTAAAGCTATCCCTGCAAAAATGGCTGCCATCATCAGAACTAGGGCTGGCCCCCTGCGCATTCGCTTTTTCAGGTGCTGTCTCCTTCGCTTCCACAGCCATGCCATCTGATGCGCCAGCCAGATTCACCCCGTCTCACAGAACTTTGACTTCTCAGCCCATCTGAGATTGATGTATCTTGACTAGCTGAGCCAGATAGATTTGACACCTCTGGCGCTTGGCGAGTTTGCAGAACCAGCCTAATTAGCAAGTAGGCACTAGCTAGGAGTCTAAAAGAGTCAAACAGACGATGTGTTAACGTTAACTTAACGATCATGGCTGGGCGAGGCAGAGGCAGAGCACCAACGGACTTTCGAGGAGCTCCGTTAGAGTTGGCGAGCTATGGACCACCAAAGGCTGGGAGGTCCTATAACGGACCACCACCCACAGCAGGGGATCATTTTCTGCCCGGAGCATGGCAGGCTTCCTGGCTGAAGCGTCCGGCCCGGAAACAGACGGCCAAGTCAGTCGGCCCGAGCAGAGATAATTGGGGTGGCGGGGGTGGAGACTACAATATCTGGTGCAAAAGTGTTTCTGTCTTCAGCTCGACTCAGCCTCTCCGCAGGTATCACAAGCGTCCTGGCAGTAATCGTGGTCCTCCCGAAAAGCCTCCCAGTCGCTGCTGCCTCGCATCAGACGCTGGTTTCACTCGAGCCACGCATGAGTCCAATTTCTGTCAATACTTTGCAAAAGGTCTATGCACGCAGGTACTGGCCAAAGTTTGGTGTTCTTTTTGTTGAGCCATCGGCGCAGGGCGCAGATTGCAAGTACCACCACAGAATTCCTCTGGAACAGGACGAAGCTTACTTGGATTCGACGCTCGACATTTTTGGGCGTGACAAGCACGAATCTGATCGAGACGATATGGGTGGCACAGGGTCGTTTTCAAGAGAAACGCGCAGTCTTTACATTGGGAGACTCCCTGCAAAGGGCGACGCAACTCAAATGCGGGTGAGAGAGACTTGTCATTTGGTCGTTTTGCAAGGTGTTCTGTGACCGTACCCACAATCATTTATGACTGAGAACTAATATATTTGTAGGACTTGGTGCACCAACATTTTTCCGAGTGGGGCATTGTTGAATCAGGTGCGGTTCTTGTGCTCTTGAGTGACTTCGTAAGTGGCTGAAGCACTCACGGCAGTGAAATACATCCCTGAGAAGAGCTGCGCTTTTGTGCGATACCGCCGGCGAGCAAATGTGAGCTCCTTTTGCACCCGTGTGTGTTCCTTTGTGCAACATTTCCTCACCGTGACATCCCTCCAGGCTGAGTTTGCAAAAGAAGCAATGGAGAACCAAGACTGCGGTGGGGATGAGGTACTTTTTACCCGTTCGTCGTGAACCTACTCTTGATGCCGTAACTGTTTTATCTGATGGCATGACTGTTGGGGGCGTGCAATCTCATACCATGGGTACAGATTTTAAATGTAAGGTGGGCCAACGATGATCCAAACCCCGCCGTAAGAGCCTCTGAAGAACGAAGAAAGCTGGATGCGGTACGTCACCTCACACTGCTCTTTAACCTTTGCGATCTGCGCCAGGCTGTCTCCTGTTTCGCGCGCTCTCGCTCAATGTTCCACTCCAATCCCCAGTACACTCCCGCCACGCATTCCAAGACCATACGCCACTTCAGTAATTCCCATCCCACACCTCAGTGCACTCCCTACCCAGGACTCTCCCCTCCCATCCCACCGAAGTCCTTCACGACAATCCCACCTCAGTGTACTAGGACACGACACTCCCACCTCAGTGCACTTCCACCCCAGGACACGACTCCCACCAGTGCACTCCCATCCCAGGACACGACACTCCCACCAGTGCACTCCCATCCCAGGACACGACACTCCCGCCAGTGCACTCCCATCCCAGGACACGACACTCCCGCCAGTGCACTTCCATCCCAGGACACGACACTCCCACCAGTGCACTCCCATCCCAACTCGCCTTGCAGGCGCGCAGTGTCATGCAGCAGCAAGGAATAAGTTTACAACAAGCAAGCTACCACTACCCGGTGTGTTGCGGCGCACTTCCAACCCTCACACAGTGTTGTCTAGCCTTCTCTTCCCTTCCCTTCTAAACCCTTCCCTCCCATATCCTACTCTCTCTCCTCTTCTCCCTCCTTCCAATCCATTCCCGTCTCCTCTCTTCCCGTCCTGCCCCTTCCCTTCCCTTCTCTGCTCTTCTCTTGTCTGCGTGTGACTCCCATGTCTGCCTCAGTGTGTGTGGAGGCGAGATCCTGTGTCTGCCCGCGTATTTGCCCACCCGCACAGCACATCCCGGCGTGGGTGCCTCTGCCTCTGCCTCTGCCTGTCTTGCTCCATCTTTCTCGAGGAGTGCTCCGCTGTGTTGGTGGACTTGCCTTCCCGCCTAATTCACTGCCCAGCCGGAGCACGCCATGCAGGCCACCGCACCCCCCCCCCCTAATTCAATGTCCAGCCGGAGCACGCCATGCAGGCCACCGCACCCCCCCCCCCTAATTCAATGTCCAGCCGGAGTACGCCATGCAGGCCACTGCGCCCCCAGCAAAGCGCTCGCGCAACGACGCCGCTCCGGCATGCGAAGCTTATCCGGTACTGAGTAGTTTCAACATCCAAGTATGAACACACCAACACCAGACAGTCGCTCTTGAGCTTTGCGACGCTCCCACCCGCGATACCCTTTCCGGTACTGGCTGTGTATCCTCACAGGCGCACGCACGCATCCCGTGCTCACACGGTTACACGTTTGGCTGCAGGACACCGACAGTCAGTACGCTGCCGCGCCGCCGCAGTACAACGCCTACATGCAGCACCCGCCGCAGCCGCACAACCAGCAACACCTGCAGCCGCCTGTGCACCACGCACAGTGGCAGCTGCCGAGGCAGCCGCCGCCGCAGCTGCAAGTCTGCGAAGCGTACCCGGTGAGGCCTGGGCAGAGGTACCACCGTGTTGAAGCCAAGCCTCGCCGGTGGTGCTTGCCACTCCTGTGAACACAGAGTTGTCACCTCCTGTGTGTTGTTGAAGCCAAGCCTCGCCGGTGGTGCTTGCCACTCCTGTGACTGCATTGGATTACCCTGCCGCCAACGCTTGCAACGCAGGATACGGACCAGCAGTACAGTCAGCCGGACCCACCGCGGCAGCAACAGCAACAGACTCACCGGCAGCAGGCCTCCCCCCCTGCGCGTGCACCACCAGCAGCACCAGCGCCGCCACAACAGGCGGAGGAAGAGGCTGAAGCCGCTGGCCTTGACGCGCTCCTCGGCTACGGCAGCGGGTCGGAGAGCGATGCGTAGGCGAGGGAGAGGCTGAAGCCGCTGGCCTTGACGCGCTCCTCGGCTACGGCAGCGGGTCGGAGAGCGGTGCGTAGGCGAGGGAGAGGCTGAAGCCGCTGGCCTTGACGCGGGCAGCGGGTCGGAGAGCGATGACTGCCACACTCGGGTCACGAGAAAGACAGCACCAGCCTCGTGCTGTCTTCTCGGCTCAGGGAATTATTTGTCTTTTCCAATTCAGAGCAGCGTTTGTCCGACTATTCATCGAATTGGAGCGGGTCCCTGAACTCCGTGCGGGCACGGGGCACCAGTGACGCAAATTTCAAATCAATTCCTGTACCAATGCCATTCGTGTCGCAGTGGTGAAATCAATTTTGCACCTCGGACTTGCGGCCGCAGATCATTAAAAATGTCTTAAAGCGGTCAGCTGTGGTCGAGCAAGCGTGAGTCTAAGCAACACGGAGTTGGGGCTCGGAGTCACAACCAGATGGCAGCCCCCTATGATCATGCACGCGTCATTGCCAACACCTCTGAGGTCGATCATGGAGGATCTCAAAACATGTTTTCGCACCGGCCCCCTTCTGGCGAGTCAGGCGACCCCTCTGTATACCCACCCGAGCCACTGGCACCCTCCCCCCACCCTGGCATGTTGAATGAGACCAGCGTGTGAGGGTTGGGCTGGGCCGCGGCGTGAGTGTGACTCAGAGTGGGCGTAATGAGGCGGGGCAAGACCCCGTGACCAGGGTGTTAGGGTCGGACTGAGATAAACGGAACTTAGTGACTTGAAGAAATTGACACCGGGTAATTGATCAAGTGCCCCTGATACTAAGTCAATGGATTTATTATTGAACACGTGGTTCTACGAGAGTGTTGGACTGAGCTCATTATATATATTGGATGAACGGGGGACAAGGCCCCTGTCAGGGTTAGGCTGAGATCATGGAATTATAACCCGGGGTATGAGAGTGCCCCTGGCAGGGTTGGACTGCGAATGGGCGGCGTATTCAAGTCGAAGACCTCTGAGCCAGCGTGCTGGCATCTACGGCAACTCCGCGCCCACTGGGGCAGTTATTGGCACCAGCAAATTTGACAAAATGGCCACCGGTGGAGATGCTCTAAAGCACTTTCTTGCGGCGCTCTAAGCCATGCATCAACTGCAACAGGATAACGACGAGCAGTAGGAGCAGTCCAAGAGGTATGACAACAACGTGCAATACATAGCCAGCCCAGGTCCGGGTCCTTGCCGCCTGCGGGGGCGTGAGGTCTGCGACGGGTGCCACACATAGCATGGAGGACGTGTCCATGTCTGGCCGAGCATGAGTCGAGTGCGGCACTTGCAGCTCAGCGGCTCGAATCTGAGAGAGGGAACTGGAGAACAAGGATAAATATCTGAGAGAGGGTAAACGCTGAAGGATGTGCACGAGGATGACGGAACAGACACTGGAGGGTGAGGGAAGCTGAGAGAGACAGCCACTCGCCAGACACTGGCACTGGAGGGTGAGGGTAGTGTGCTCTCGGACAACTACTACCTGACCCTCCTGTGTCCTCCAGCGCATGTTCATGCTCCAGTGTGTCTATCTAGATCAGACAACCCTCATCCTCCAGTGTGTGCTCTCTCACACAGTGACCATGTGTTCCCTCTCTCAGTGACACTGTTTCATCCTCCGGTGTATGCCTCCTCTCCGGTGTCTGTTCTCTCTCAGTGTCTGTTTCATCCTTCGGTCCATGCTCCCTCCTCTCAACGCTGTCGGTCCCCCCTCTCTCAGCCGACTACCCTCATTCTGTCACCCTCCAGTGTTTGCTCTTGCGGGCGGCTACCCTCATCTTCCACTACCCTCGCCCCCTGTTTGTTCCTGTCCAAGTGGCGACAAGTGACGGGGACTCGGAGTGGCAGCGCCTATGAGGGAGCGTGACCAACCGACGCACCGGGCGGGCCTCCAAGGACGACGCATGAGGAGAAATGTCCGGGCGGGCCTCGAAGGACGACGCACGAGGAAAAATATTGTCGAAAAACTCTGCCGTGATGTTGGCGCCCCACTCGTCGTTCTGTGTCAATGTCAGAAGATTGCAGTGCTTAAAGTTCCCGACGGACAGGATGAGTGTGCGTAATGCGCACAAAGACAAATCGCATGGTCCCTCTCTCTGTCATTGAGGACACTCATCCTGTCCTATGGACATGCAGGGGGCGGCGGCAGGGAGTTCGCGGGAGGGGGGAGACAGTTCAAACTGGTTACCCATCAATTGCAATATTATGAACGGTGTCGCCCCCTCTAGTCGCCCACCTGCACGCTCACGAACTTAACACGCGGATCAGCAAATGACGACCTCAGCTGCGCTGGACCTTGCTTTACCATGATGTACTCGCCATCGCGGCCGTGATCTGCTTTGTAACCAGCCTCTTCCATCATCACGCACTGGGGTGCGGCGGATCAACACACACGCACGCGCGCGCGCGCGCGCGCGCACACACACACACACTGTCCTACCCACACCCGCACGACACTCACGCCGCACCCACACCCACACCCACACCCACACCCAGGACCAGTGAGATTCAGCGTGATTGTACGGAGGTTCCGCCGTGGGCTCACGCCGATGCACAGGCACGGGCAAAGGCACGGCAGGTCATTCTGAGTTGTGCACAGAGTGGACCAGGAATTACAACAGCCAGGTGACGTTCTTCAGGTGAGAGCAACTGGTGGGGGGGTCAACACAGCTAGTAATACAGGCACGAGAAACATTGTCGACTCTGCAGATTCTTTTCCGGGTCACAATAAAATTGAAATCTGGATCCGGACGAGGTCTGATCTGCATTCTGATCTGGATTCAGACAAGGTTCGATGTGGCGAATACATAATGAAATCAAAATTCAGGGTGCGAAAATTACCTCAGGGTGTGCCCGTGTGAGAGGCGTGAAAACCTTCTGAGAAAAGAGCAGGTGGAAATACGAGAGCCGAGGGGCCTGGTGACAAGACGGGTGAGATACTAGTACTAGCAGATAGCAGTGTGCCAACGGTTGTGTATGTCTCTGAGTGGCCCTTCTCTTCTTCTTCGTGATCAGGCGCGTTCCGTTCCTGCGTGTCTTGTTCTCCGACTCGGAGTCGCACCCCCTGCTCCTCCCTCTTCCTCTCCCCTTATCCTTTGCTTGATTGCGCCTTCTCGTGTTCGTATTGCCATGAGAGAGATAGAGAGGGTGAGTGCGCGCGCGCGAGAGAGAGAGAGCCTGAGAGCGACAAAAAGCAACGTTCGATCAGTTTAGACAAAGCACACCTGCACGAGAAAGTCGCCACGAAAAAGACTGCGGCGCGTAAACAAGAACTCCTCCGGCCACAGTGCCTCATGGCACCTCAGGATTGTCCTGGGGATCAGGTTGATTTGAGGCGGTGCGGTGTGGCGTGATATCGTGGGCGGTCCGGTGCGGGTGCGGTGTGTGTACGGTCGGGGAGAGCCCGCTATTCCCTGATAGAGAATCTGGTCCCCCACCATATGCAACGCGTCGAAACACCCACTACAGTCCACAACAGCATTCGTACTTGGTCATGGGAAACGGCGCGTGCGCCGGGATTGGGGTGAAGGCGGTGGGCGTGGCCGGCGGCTGTGCTCGCCAGACTGCAGCCAAGTGACGGGAAGGAATTCGTTTGATCTGACTGATTGGGGCACCCTTGAAGCCAAATGCCTTGGCAACCAGCCTCGCAGTCACGAACAGTGTGTTTCGCCACGGGTTTTGTGGCATGGGGTGGTGGCCCGAGGGGGTGAGGATCTCGGTCTGGTGACGCTTGTTGACAGTCTGAGACCGTACAGGCGGTGTCCCAGAAACTGATTTTGGATCACCTTTCGAGGCTACCCAATTCGGGCCCAGGTCAGGCAGACCAGAATGTGGAAAGAACGGCAATCCTCCGACAGTCCACGGTTCGTGATGATACAGCAGGGTGCGCCCGTCTGGACCAAAGAAATCTTCACAAGTGACGGGCTTTGCCAAGAAGAAGTCGTCATTAAACTCTACAAAACGTTCTGACAATCCCGGAATTCGGTGCAGAGAAGCCTGCAGTGGTGGTTGGACATCGTTTCAAATTGCTGCTTTGGCCGCCACGACTTACCTCGAGAGCAATGTTGCTCCAAGTCGGCCAACTGTTAGGCGGCAAGATGTCCCTTTCAGAAACCAGGCGGAGCTTTGGATGGTTTAAATCCAGCCAGTCAGGCACCTGCAAGGCACCGTTTGAGTGCAAGGAGGACGGTCCAGGGAATCACCTCGCCGTTCGTGACCAAGAACACATGGCGAAAGAACGGGGCAAAGGTGTCGAGAGACCTCAGAGACAATAGTAGTTCCCCGTGGTCCAAATCCTTTACGATGCTGTCCTCTGGCTTTGAAGCAGTTTCTGGAGGGCGGCCGAACCACTTGACATGGCCTGCGATCCAAGAGTCTCGATTGGCAGTGCCATTTTGCCAGAGATAGACCGCGTCAACCGCCGCAGTACCACATGTCGCGGATGTTTCGAGTGCGCCAACCACCACCAGAAGTGCGACCCACATTCGTGAAGCGCCCAGCCTTGCGTGCGCGACCATGCTGATCGGTCCCTCCTAGGAGCGGTGGAGCACCCGGAATGAGGTCTTTGGCTCCTTTTCGCCCTTTCGCAGGTTCGCCGTAATATTTGCAGATTGTATTCTCCCGAAAACAGCACCAGATTTTGCGGGATTTGGGGTGGAAACTTCACTGGGAAAATGCCTGTGAGAAAACATAAAAGTTGCTCAAATTTGGCCGGACCGCCAACTTCAAGTTGAAATCGGGGAATGGGACAAGAAAGAAAGTAGTGTTGAACAACTGGATGGTATATTGTCTGCCCGACTCGGCGCTTGCTTTATAAATTAGCTTTTTGCTTTAGATTCTCTCTCTCTCTCTCTTTCTCTCTCCCTCGCTTCTCTCTTTCTCAATCTCTCTCTCTCGGCTTGAATCCTCTCTCTCTCTCTCTCTCT
>QUTJ01031229.1:0-10458 GCA_003573635.1 Goniomonas avonlea | reverse complement strand
GAACGAAGGGGGGGGGGGGGGCAAGAACAAGGAGGGGTTTGATCCGACGCGGCGACAGAGCCAGACAGGTGAAAGCGTACGGGGCGCAAGCCTACCTCTTCGCGCTCTTTCTGAGCAGCCCCCGCCCGCGCCAGCTCAGCGGCGAGCGACTCGCACTTGTCCCGCAGCGTGTCTGCCGCAGTCACCGCCTCCATTCGAGCCTTGTCGATTTCGTGGCGCTGGGCGTCGGCAGCAGCGAGCGCATCCTTGTGGCGCTGGAGGAGCTCCCGGTGCTGGTGCTCCACAAAGTCCACGACTGTGTCACCGTAGTCTCCTTTCACGAAGCCCATGACCAGCTTGATCGCGCCTGGTGTGAGATATGACATCGAGCGCACAGCTTGATCTGCTCTTGTTTGGGGAAGTACAGGGGCGAGAGGGGGGAGAGGGGCGAAAGGAGAGGGAGGGGCGAGAGGGGCGAGAGGAGAGGGCGGCGAGAGGAGAGGGCGGCGAGAGGGGAGCGAGATGGGGGAGAGTGGGGGCGAGAGGGGGGATGGGTGAAGGCGAGCCGCACCAGGGGCCCACGCAATAGGCTCGACGCCTGTGATAACTTGGTCCAACTCTTGTCTCAACGCGCTGCGAGACGGGTTAGCCTTTTGCTCCAATGGCACAATGCATCATCAAGTGGTGGGAGTCAGGGATAGTGGTTAATGCGGGGTCGAAGGGGGGCGGGGGGGCAAAGGGGAGAGGAAGTGGGGGTAGAAAGTGGACTCACGAGATGCTGTCTACGGTTCCTGAGCGTGTGCGCTCTTGCACCGCAGCGAGCGAGCGCATGAGGTGCTGGTGTGTGAGCTCTTCGCACTGCGACTCTTTCTCACGCCGAATGGTGGCGTGTTCGTCCTTGATCCGGTCCTGCGAGAGGGCTGGTCAGCTGGCCATGGCACTCCAACTTTGTTCACAACCTTTCAACACAACCACACACAGGCACTCTAGCCGTTTCCAATTCCGACCTCTGGGACACACGCGTTGTCCCACACCGATAGGTGCACACAAAAAAAACGGCTCCTAGTTGTTGGCAAGAACAAAGGGACACAGGGTCAAGAGAATATTCCACAGGGAAAAGAGTCTCAAAAAGAGATTCCCCGAGAACACCTGTGTGCAAGAAGGGGTGTACCTGTAGCTTAGAGCGATACTGTTCTCGCTCCTCCTCCATGGATTCTGCCTGCGAGTCCCCGAGTTCAGTTCCTTCGCACTCTGTGGCGTCCACGTTGCATGACAGCAACACCCCCCCTCCCCCACACGACCAAGAAGCCGCTAACTCGCACGCACTCACGCACACGCAAAGGCTTCCAGCACACTCGCCAGCGCGCCCACCACACACGTCCACACGATCGCGTACATACACACAACACACACACACGCACAACCACGCAATCAACACACACGCGATTCGCGCGTCCGCCCGCACGCACGTGCACACAACGCACGCTTCCCACTCTCCCGCCCGCCCGCCCACCCACCCACCCGCAAGACAACTGTCGCGTGATCACCTGGAAGACGCGGAGTGCCTCCAGGAGACCAGCAGAGTGCCGCTCCCTCAGCACAGCGCCATTCTCGGCCTCTCTCACACCCGAGGCCAAATAAGCTGTAAAGCCTTCCTCCGAAGCCTGAGTCATTCCGGGATCAGGCACAGGCCGGTCACACACATATGGAGCGGGCGCAGGAGACAGAAACAGGAGAGCTGGAAAAAGAGATAAGAAGAACTGGACAGAGTGCTGGACAACGCGACAAGGGGTGCTGACAAAGCGATCGGGAGTTTGGGAAACAATCAGGGGAACTTTAGTGGAGTGCTGGACAAAGCTACAAGGAACACTGAAAACAATAAGCCAGCCGCACCCGCTCATTTTGAAGCCGAACCATGGAAGCCCAAGCCGTGGTCATAACCGGAACCTTGCCTGAATTGATGGAGTCGACGTACACACGCGCCAACTCGGCGAGCACTGAGGACTGCGATTAGATTCGGGCTCCCACAAAGGAAGCGATCCTGAATTATTCATGACCCAGATCGATCTCCACGTGTTTACACATGGTTCAATCAGCGAGCGGCACGATTGGCGAACAGCGACAAAGCGACAAGAAGCAAGGTTCAAAGCCACCGGGCCGACCAGAGGAGACGCAGGGCGGGAGGACTTACTCGTGCCGGAAACATGCTCGCCATGCATCATTTTGGGTTTTGGATTCGTCAGAGTCAGGTCGCGAACTTTCTGGACGCCAGCTAAGAACTCTGGTCTGGTCGGACGTTAGAGGACCTGTTTGGTGCTCAAACTGTGCGGTTTGTTACCTCAAGTGACTGGTGTTCAACCCATCCTGAAGATCCATTTCACCATCAAGAGGGCGCACCAAGGGGACGAGGTGTCTGCACGCGTGTCATCTGAGGCTTGCTGTCGAAAGCAAGTTCACCTGTCGTTGAAAAACGAAGCCAGCATCTGCCTGATTCTGTTTTTCGCGAGAACAGAGTCCGAGTAACCCTGACAGAAAGAGTCAATTCCCTCCCTATCCAAAGATATACAAAAGAGTTGTACCCGTTGAACTTTCAGGCATTCTTCCAGGTACTGATCGGGGGTGACTCGAGCGTCTCCGACCTCCAACTGCGGAAGAGTCACACAAGGAAAGCTTCTTCTGCTGCGAAGAAAAGGAAATACCGAAAGTGAGAAGTCGCGTAGAACCCACAAAAATTGGGGAAACAAGTCTGCAAAGGCTGCCCCGTCGTCTTCGACTTGCCCTTCAGCAAGGGACCGCATGTGAATGTGCTTGGTCAGCTGTGCGACAACAGAGAGCTGCTCAATGGAATTTTCGGTGATCGCGCCCTTGGAGTTGTACATAAACACTGAAGAAAGCAGCAGACTCAAGGCAAAGACCCGCGCGTCGTGAGTTGAGTCTTTCTGGACAGAGCCCGTGCCCTCGCTATCCATGAATACCACAGTCGTCCCATTGATGGTTTCTGGCTGCCAAACTGAGAGTCACTACGCTTGGACACAAATCCAAAATAGCACGCACCGCGACCCAGATCCAAACCCCCTGTGTGCACGGCTGCACACTGGAGCCAACCTGAAAATTCGATACGCCGAGCAAATTAAGCAATGAACTCTTCCCTGACCTTGCAGGACCCGCGGTACTGACAACTGCAATTGGTGCAGGGAGACTTTTGAGAACATCGAACCCTTCTCTGAGGATGTATTCATCGCCACGGACCTCCAGCAAAGGGACGGCCGCAGTCTGTCTTGTCTCAGCCCCCGCCATCCCGACGTTTTTTGAAAACCGAACATTCTAACGTGTTTCGTGCTATATGATTCTGTCTACCGAAACCTCTACCATACGGTGGTCCTTCGGGCGCCGCAGGCCCATCCGCTGAACAGGGGATGGTAGGGAGGGTGAGTCTGTGATTGCTTGGGGGATGATTCCAAAGAGCCATCGATTGGGGGTTCATCTTGCCAGGGCTGAGTTTATTCAAGCATCCTGGAAACCGCGGAGCCGACATGGCACACCTTTCGGAGGATGGTCCAAGTGCAACACGCACCCAGTCTGAGAAAAGAAAAGAAGGACAAGACTGCGGACTTCGGGAATCCATGTGGCGGGCCGCTACCAACTAGGCCACACTCCCCTGACTTCCACGAGAGAGAGAGAGAGAGAGAGAGAGAGAGAGAGAGAGAGAGAGAGAGAGAGAGTATTGAAGCATCTAGGAAACTGCAGAACCGCTGCCTGGTACCGGCCGATTCAAGTTTGCAACATTGTGGAAACAATAGTAAACCATTCAATACACCGGAAATGTATTGAGAGAGAGAGAGAGTATTCAAGCACCTAGGAAACTGCAGATGTACATTGTTTTGTGGCCATGGAGATTCATTGGAGAACAATCTTGGTCCTATGCACAGTCACAGCGAACCACAGAGCTTAGTATGTGTGTTCCACTGTTCTGATTCCCTCTCTTCTCGTTTGACTCTCTTCTCTCTTCCTCTCTTTTCTCTTAAAAATTCCAACGCACTGAAGGCCGCCGCCGGCCACCTGTTGTGATGAAAAACGAACTTGTATTTTTCTTAAGCTTGTTTTTGTTTTTTTTGAAGTCAAACATGCAATTACTACACCAAAAACAGCGTACATGTGGGGGCCGGGCCGGGAGAGAGAGAGAGGGAGAGGGGGAGTTTATTGGAGAGAGAGAAATATAATTAATTCTTGTCAAGTACAGCGGTTATATCCCTTGCAGGGGATCACAAAAAGAGGGCATATATGTACCAGCCGGGAGGGATTCACGATGGGGTCTACTCTATTGCTCGCGCAGTAAGGCTTGGTTGCTAGTACACATGAAAACAACCCTCTCACACTGCATGCACACACTAGTCTAGGTTAATTACACAGATCCTAGGCTGCTCTGCAGTTTCCTAGGTGCTTGAATACTCTCTCTCTCTCTATCTGTGGCTGCTATGCAGTTCCTAGTGGTTTGATTAATCTCGCTCTTTAACAGCACCTCAATGGGGATCAATTATGGGTGATATCCTAAATCTTTTGAATTGAATAAGGTAATCCGCCAAAAAAAACACTATCTATGAGCTTCTATGCCCATTCGAAAAATGAACCATCGTTCTGAAAATGTCGTACTAGTACGACATATGGAGTACTAGTACGACATATGCTAGTACGACATATGGAGTACTAGTACGACATATGGAGTACTAGTACGACGCTCGACTCGGAGGCGCTAGCTGAGTCCAGGTTGGTATTTTTTTTTTCTCTCCCTTTCATTTTTGTTTTTCATTATTCTCCTCGGCTTCTGCAACTGGCAACAGGAAGCACCCAACACTCACGGTAGATTAATTCAAAGCAAGGCACTAGCAAGGCACTTTCTCGAGTCTGTGCCATGGCGTAGTTCATAGGCTGAGAGTCTAGTCGTTCGTTGTCGAAAATTGACAGGATGGCCGAGTTGGTCTAAGGCGACGGCTTAAGGCGCCGTTCTCTTCGGGGGCGTGGGTTCAAATCCCACTTCTGTCATTTCTTTTTTCTTTTTTCTTCTTCTTCCCTCCCCCCTCGTCTCCCTTTTTTCAATGTGTCTTCGACTGTCTCGGACTCAACAACTCCTCTAAGTCCCTGTCGCTAGCAATTCGCCTCTCGTCTTCAGTTGTCGGCTGATCAGATCAGCGAAGCGGGGAATTGCTTGGGGCTGCCTTCATTGTAAATATGGCTCGCCCTCAGATTTATGCGAACTGAGAAGGGTAGAAATCCTTTCTTTGAGGAAAGCTTGCAATCTGGTCGGTCACCGATGACCTGCACATCACGATGCAAGGACCAAGGTGGAAGAATGCAGATCAGGCATCGTCCGTAAGTTTGGGCTTCGTAAAATGCGGCATGGAGAAAGATCAACTCCTGCCAGCTTCTCGAGCTCAATAACACCTCCTGTGTCCAACGGTTCTTGCGCCCAACCACGCTGCCAGATATGTTCGCCTTGCAAAAAGCCATAATATAATGATCACAAAGTCATTTGGGCGGACTCAGAAATCGGGTCGCAAGGCACACCCAGTAAACTACGTGTTGCGTCATTCGAATAGGGCGACTCGATGGCAGCATCGATTGCTGATAAGCCATCCTGGCCAGATATTAGATCGTTCGAACCACAACACATCAGCTGACCTCATTGAGCAGAGTCGGATCACCAGATCCCGCCAGCAGGGCTTGAACAGTCGAAGTATGGCCATTGCGAGCAGCCCAATGGAGGGGCGTGTCCCCCCAATCCTCTTGATCAGAGACCAAGGCACCGCGTTGCAGAAGGAGAGTGCAAGTTGAGTCCCTCCCATATCTGGCTGCAAAATGAAGGGGAGTTCGCTGGTCTGTGTTTTTTGCATTCACGTCACCACGCGAATCAAGCAGAGCAGCCACAGCGATATCGCAACCGCGAAGAGCAGCGAAGTGCAGAAGCGAACATGTGTACTCATCTGTGCCATCGCGCGCGTTTGGATCGCCATGAGCAGCCAGATACTGTGCGACATCGGTGAAAATTCCACGTTTAGCGTTGCACACAACAACAGTCTCCCAGCTTGCTTCCTCCAACGAATGAGCCAACTCTCGCTCCCACGCTTGTGGCAACGCCATCCTTCATGTGCTTATCGAGGACGGCTAGCTAGCTGCTAGTCTACTCACCATTTAATCGGACTACGCACCCAATCCAATTATGAGGACTTTCACTTTCGATTTGTTCCTCCCCGCAACCCAGGCGTCATCCGCCCGACAGCCATGTCGACGCTTTCGGCGGAAGACTTTGAAGAACAGCGGTTGCTGTATCTCCAAGACCTTGCCAAGCGGTATCAGACCGTCAAGGATGAGGTTGTTTTGTCAGCTTGCAGCATCCATAAGTTTGACGCCCTTTGTCAGATGTCTGGCGAGGACACTGCTGTCGACTCCCTTGTGTTCGGCGGCYTGCGTACTTGCGAGGACCCGGGGGATCCTGAGTCGTCAATCCCAACCGCAGCGTTGCCAGAGACCTTTGAGGAAGAGGGCCCTCCGCGCATTTTGCTTGAAGGGTCTGCAGCATGTGGCAAAACTTGGTTGATGATCAAAGTGCTTCTGGCCTACACGACGCTGGGACTGGAGAACCCGAAGACACTCATCCCACTTTTTGTGCCTGCAGTCAAACTTGCGCGTTACACACCACCGACTATTGAGAACTATCTCGCTGGTATCGCTTTTGTGCCGCTTGCAGGACAAACTCACGAACAGATGACAGGCATTTTCTCTCATCATCCTGGAGCACGRGGGCAGACTGCCGACCGTCACTCTTTTTTGTGCGCTTGCCCGTTMCATKATTTTTCCTTATATATTCTTGCAGACTTGATGCGCTGGAACGAAAGCGTATTTTGCTGCTCGTTGACGGTCTTGATGAGACTGCTCGATACCGGCCCGAAGTGTGAGTTGGCCTGCTGCTCCCCCACACTCCTGCTAACARTRGTCACCAGAGCGGATTACTTGATCACGGTGGCAATACCACTGCAGCCCAAATGTGTGGTGTCAGTGCGCCCCGAAGTTCGTTTCTGGTGCGAGTTCTTTTGTCGAGATTCGCTAGCTTACGAACGACCCAGGCTAAAACCTGCGCTCTTGGAGTCCTTATTCGTCGTGTTAATGCCACAACTCACGCCAGAGATGCAGGTGCACACCTCAGTCTTGCCTGATTGCCACTGACCGGGACTCCACAGAAACACGTGGTCTCAGCAAGATGCACACCCCCGTGCCTGTGCTCGTCGCTGCTGCAGCTGCTGCAGCATCCCGCTGTCGCGGATGTTGCACGTTGTGCGCTCGCACTTTCGTTGGCGCGGCAGCTGATCCAYGAGCGTGGCGCTGAGGGAATGTTGGACACTCATCTCGCCCTGCAGGTTGTTCGTCTCGCTGCACGATCTTCACGTTTCTGAGACGTCTGGGCTCAATCGACTAACAGCCATACTTACAGCTGGAGGAACTCGAGCGCGGGCAGGGAGGAGACATCGTTGGCGGCGGCGTCATGAGACGGATGTTGGTGGAAGGGATGCTGCGTGATTTACTGCACTCTCACGAYGCGCGCAAGTATCTGATTGGAACTTCTGATTTCGACCGGTATGGACTGTCCCAACTCGCGTACTTGTTTGCACCAGACTGACCATATAAATACGGATTGCATCCTTCAACATTTTTTGACTCTTGCTCTCCACAGCGACCGCGAAGGTGACATCAAGTTGCTCGCCTCAGCCGACGCTGGCAACCTGCTTGAGGCCCTGGCCGAAGTACGTTGTTATGTTATGTATGTTATGTATGTTATGTATGTATGTTATGTTCCGTCTGTTGTTCCTTGAGCATTCCCATGATAGGCCCCGCGCTTCTTGACATATTGTGAACGTGAGAGAAATCTTCTCGCTGTTCGGCTCATCGTGCGGACTCTGGCTGTCGCAAGTGCCCCACTCTCTTGCGCGCCATTGTAACGCACACCGTGCAGAGAGCATTCGACCGGCACAGAGTGGCGAGGGCAGAGGCAACCGGGGTTGCTCTTGCCAACGAGGATGAAACTTGCACAGTGCGTTAACCGAACACGCGCGGCATTGTGACTGATTTCAGCACACTCTGGATGCAACACACTGATTGTGACTGATTTCAACACACTCTGATTGTGACTGATTTCAGCACACTCTGATTGTGACTGATTTCTTACTGGTTCAGCAGCCGAACACGCACGACACTAGGATTGTGTGACTGATTTCAGCACACTCTGATTGTGACTGATTTCAACACACTCTGACTGTGACTGATTTCAACACGCCCGGCACGCTGATTGTGACTGATTTCTGACTGGTTCAGCAGCCGAACACACACGGAACCGCACGGTACTTCACCGACTCCGACGTGAGCGCGCTGGTTGAGGGAAAACCAAACTACGGCTCCGTGTGGTCYGTCATGTTCAAGATCTCTCCGCTGATTACGTGGCCGACAGACGGCGAGGTGAGGCGTGCGCTTGCGTGGGCCCTGATGCTATCTCGCCGATCTCTTTCGCTCTCTCTCTCTCTCTCTCTCTCTCTCTCTCTCTCTCTCTCTCTCGACCGCTCTCTCTCGACCGCTCTCTCTCGTCTCTCATTGGCTAGCCAACTGCGGAGTGCGATGGAAAAAACAAACCATCTCATATGCTAGCCACCGCGATGATCGATCCGAGTTGACAGCAAAACATTGCAGGGCATGGGGTTCAGCGTCGATACTGCTGAGAAAGCTGATGCCAAATATTTTTTCGCTTACACCCCGATGTTGCACTACCTTGTCGCCAAGGTCAGTTTCCCTGAACCCCCCCCCCCCTCTCCCTCGGCTCTTATGTTTTGTCCTGCTCGCTTCCTATTTTGCATCCTATTGTGGCCAAAGTTACTCTCTGGCTCTTTTTTTTGTCCCCAGTTTATTTTCTTCTGTCGCCCGCTTAGTTTGAAACTCCTTTGTTGTTGTGTTCGCTTCCCACACCGCCACACACTGCAACAACACACACTCACACACTGACACAGACACCCACCACACACACGTGTGACACAAACACACCGCACCACACACACACACACACACACTGCGCAGGGCATGTTGAAGAAGCTGGGCAAGAGCTTGTACGAGTGCAAGACTGAGTTGGAGCGGGCCAAGGTGCTCTCGACGGCCTTCGACGACGACCTCCTCTTCAACTCTAACCACCACGTGAGACTGTCGTTTAAGCGTGTCGGTGTTACGGGACACTTGGCGGCTCGTGCGAAAATTGGTGCAATGGACGCTGTCCACAAATGTCTATCTGTCTAAATGTCGAGCCGTAGCGCGGCACCCAGACTCGATTGCGTCAAATGTATCTGTCCGCTTGGTTCGCCATGACACGGCGTGTGTCATGAACGCCACCGACCTGACCTCTCCTGTCACACCCCCACACCGCCTCGAATTTCAACTCGTTTGACCTTTTTGACAGGAGGTCTTGCGTCTGTGTGGCGTCATGTCAAGGTCAGACATCCTGGAGGACATCGTACTGCATCTCGCGACCCGCGACGACGCAACCCTGGCTGCCACAGACATTGCCATGCAGCTGGTGCGAAGCGAGATACGAGCAAGATCTAGAGAGTGTGCGAGAGGATTCAAGCCATTCAGAGATATAGAGATAGATATCTCGATCGATATTGATATTGAGCGAGTATCTATCTATCTATCTATCTATCTATCTATCTATCTATCTATCTATCTATCTATCTATCTATCTATCTATCTATCTATCTATCGATCTATCTATCTTTGGAACGAGAAAGATGTATTTCTCGCTTCCTCATAGACGTCGATTTGTTCTCGGAGCCCGACTGGGTTAGTGCCCCGAGGTGGGCAGTGTGAGAGTGTGAGAGAGGCGGGGGCGCCGTGGGAGGGGAGGGCAAGCGAGAGAGTTTGCTGCGCCTTTGCGGAGCCGAAGTTCGATCGCTCCCTGTGTGGCTGATACAGAATGCGTCAAGGGGCACCGTCTTGATCCAGAACCCCCCCCCCTCCCTCCCCCCCACTCTCCCCCCCCCCCCCCCCCCCCCTTTTCCTTCTCTCCCTCCCACTCGCTCTCCCAAGTTGTCTGTGTCCCTCTCGGGTCTCCTACCAGAACGGGACAGATAGAGTTGCTCCATCTAGGTCCAACCTGCACTCACAGGTGCTTGAAAGGCCTGTTGACGATCGGCAGCGTGCCCCTATCGTGCAAGTAGCGTCCGACCTAGCGTTGAAGCGGAGGCAGCTGCCGTTTTTGCGTATGATGTTGCATGCCTCACCGGCCATGCGCAAGCAAGGCGTGCAGCTCTTTACTGAGAGCGGACTGGACACAAGCGGTGATTGATTTGTCTCGCTTACTGAAGTGTTCTCTCCTGTGTGCGCGCCCCAGCACGACTTCCACCCCGCCACGATCACGGGCACAACACACACATACCACTGGGGGAGAGTGGG
>QUTJ01031228.1:0-10455 GCA_003573635.1 Goniomonas avonlea | reverse complement strand
TCTGTGTCCCCGTGTCTCAGTATACTCTGTGAGTCCAAGCACTCATGTGGGATTGCAAGACAGAGTGAGGAGGTCCTCTCACCTGACACGCAGAGAAAGACTCAGTACGCAGAGACAGTGAGACACTGCTCACAGACTCTGCGCTCACAGACACACATACACAGACATACTTGAGTAACAGAGCAATAGACGCGTCGTCTAGTGTTTCGTCACCGTTAATGACAATCGTGATGCCTTCACGCATCGTTTCCTGAGCGTGCCTGTGGAATCGTGATTAGGTGACAGAATCTGCAGGAAAGTGAGGGTGACGGAGCTGGCAAAAGCACGTGTGTGTGAGGGAGAGGGAGAGCGAGCGGCGAGTGGGAGAGAGGGAGAGTGCGAGAGAGAGAGAGAGAGAGAGAGAGAGAGAGAGCTGGAGGGGGAAAGAGAGACAGCCTGAGAAGGAATGGGGACCGCGACACATTCATGATCGGCTGGTTGTGCAAATCCTCTTCATCTCGAAAGGAGACTGCCCAGCGTCCGGTTAGCTTTTTTTTTTGATTGATCATCTCCTCTAGCTTTTCTTGTCACGAGCACTCTACCGACCTGAGAAGATCAAACGCGCGCTCTTCGGAACAATGGCCTGTCGGCCGAAACGGTCGAAGGGCGTGAAGGAGCCGTTGCAATGGGCTGTGGAGAGGGTTAGAGAGCCACAATCGTGATTTCGATTGTGAAAGTGATTCCAACTCGAACACTCGACTCCAAGCTATTGATGTGGAATCTCTCTTCTCTCCCTCTCGCACCCCTGTCTGTCTGTCTCTGGGTCTCTCGCTGTGGTCTCTCTATTTTCTCTCCCTCTGGCTTGTCACACAGCACACAGCACAGCACCCCCCCCCCCCCCACACAGCACGCAGCACACACAGCACACAGCCCCCCCCCCCCCCCCGCTCTGAGCACACCGTTTGATCGAGGACCATGGCACAGACGGGTCGGAAGCGCGGAGATGCATGGCATACCCAAGCTTGCGATAAACGACCAGCCACGACACGACCGCCCCCTTGCCGAGACCTGTGGACACAACTCAGTAATGAGCTTCTGACAAAGACAACTAGCAATACGCACAACCCAAACGAAAGTTCATGAGGATACCAGCCCGGTGGCACAAACAACAAGACGCACAGTGGCTGACATCGCATGAACGCCAGGGAGAGGAGAGAGAGAGAGCGCGTGGAAAGAGTCAGACATGTGTGCGGGCTTGGAAGGTGACACACCCCGAGGAGGCAATAGGGAGTGGAGAGAGAGAGAGAGAGAGAGAGAGAGAGAGAGATTCGAACCACCCAAAAACTGCCTGAGGGAGACAGTGCGCGCGAGAGAGGAGGGCACCTGGTGCGGACTGCAATACCACCACCCCGGATCCGCCCAGGGTTTCAAAATGCCCCAACAAAGTTTCAGCCTCGGTAGCGGTCTTAACAACCCCCGGCTCTGACAAAGTACTATGCCGAGCAGAGATTAAACCGCTCAGTCCTGGCTTGTCAGCCAATTGCCAGGTTGAAGCATTTGGCTCAGGCATGTCAATAAGCAGCGAGGGTCGCGCACGCCGCGCGACGAGAGACGCTGAGGTAATGTTCGACGACGTGGTCCGCGGGGACGAGCGGGGAGGGTCGTCGGAACAGAGAGGAGGGTCGTCTGAGCAGAGAGGGGGGTCGTCGTCCAGCCAGGCGCCGTCTGACTCTTTCGAGAGCTCTCTCACCAGCGGCGGATTTCCACAGGGAGACAGACTGGCTGGTGTGCCCGGCTCGCTCTGGTCTTCATTCTCCACGCCAGAAGGTCGAGAAGCGTCCAGCGAGCACGCGCTGTCGCTTTTGTTTGAACACGCGCTTTCAGTTCTGTTTGTACATTCGCCATCGGTTCTGTTTGTACATTCGCCATCGTCTCTGTTCGAAACCACACTGTCGCTTTTGCTCGAACACGCGCTGCCTGTACCTGAGCGCAGGCTTAGTTTCTCGCCTTGCCGGGGGCTCCCCAGGCAGGACCAATTTCGTGGAGTCATGTCAGCGTTGCTGGGTGACATCAGCCAGCGCTCAGGGTCAGCCTCAGGGGCCGTGAACTCATCAAGCTCCTTCATCGCGGGGAGAAACGAGGTCTCACAAAGCAGGTACGGGTCGCATGCCTTACGGCTCTTGTCCGGAGCCGAGCCTGAGTCGCTCTGCAGGAACGAGGCAACAGTTTCGTCGGACTTCCACATGTCAGGCAGCGTCACACTGCCAGCGGAACGTCAGGGGAGAGCGAGAACATGTCCGGCAGGGGAAAGGGGAGAGTGAGCGAGGAGAGCGAGAAGGAGGGGGAGGGGGAGGGGTAGAGAGAGTGGCAATTTTCGACAACCTCACCTGAAGGTCATGATGGTTGTCTGCTTGCCCTTCAACGTCATTTGACCCAACGGGCGGAAGGCCATGTCGAGGTCCAACAAAGAGGAGCCCACGGAGGCCGGACAGCAAGGCATTTGCGATGTCCTCCCCCACGTTGCTGATTCAGTATGAGCTCAGCAATAAGGAGAGAGAGAGGATTCAAATTACCCAGGAAGTCTCAGGAATCTGTCTGGGGGCAGGGAGAGAGAGGCGCGTGCGCCGGGGTGTGTGTGTGGCGCCGAATAAACTGATTCGATTGTTTGTGGCTGAGAGGCCTCTAGACAACTCTAAGTTGCACCGTCAATGGACAGTTGTAATCGACTGCGGCTGGTTTGAAAAACCAGTCGCAGACTCGAGATGAAGGAGGCAGTAGACACCTGGAGTCTTGCAGCGCCCCGGGTTGAGGCTCGTTTCATACGTAGCTTCGTCGCACAGAGTTTCGCCCAGCTTTGCAGAGTGCGCCAAACGAGYGCTGAGGTTGACGATAKCTCCAGCCTGTACCACTGCGTTAGTCCCTGTACGTTAACCCCCGAGCACAAWGCGCCAAACGAGTGCTGAGGTTGACGATATCTCCAGCCTGTACCACTGCGTTAGTCCCTGTACGTTAACCCCCGAGCACAATGCGCCAAACGAGTGCTGAGGTTGACGATATCTCCAGCCTGTACCACTGCGTTAGTCCCTGTACGTTAACCCCCGAGCACAABGCGCCAAACGAGTGCTGAGGTTGACGATAKCTCCAGCCTGTACCACTGCGTAGGTTGCAGATTTGATTGCTGCAGAGTAAGTTGAGGGGGGTGAGCAAGTGAGCTGATGGGAGTTGCAGGAGAGTGTGTGAGTGGGCGAAGGGAGGGTGAGAGAGGAGAGGGTGAGAAGTGGGTGAGTGATTTGAAGGGTGGGTGAGTGAGTTGAGGTGATGGGTGAGTGAGTTGGGGGGACAAAGGCACGCACCAGCACCCACTCCATTCTTGATAGTGGAGCCCCAATAAAGCCGCAGAAAGCTTGCCCAGACGCAATTCCACACCGCAAAGACACGCCGATGCTGACAACAAAGTGAGTGATCCAGTTATCCAGACATGTCGTGTCCTCGGATATCGCTCTCCAAATCCTAAATTGTTCCGTGGAGCATGACCCGTTCAAACGTGGTATTAGACTGGTTCTGGAGATAAAAAATACAGTTCGGCTCAAAAAAAAGCCGGGGCGCAGGAGTGCGAGAAGAGTGTGCAGGTAGAGGAGTGTGAGAGAAGCGTGACCTCACTCCGTTGTCCAGCGCACCTGGAGAGCGAAATGCCAGACAGCAGAGCAACCCGAAGCGCAGGCAGGGCGAGATTGTCAACTGGAGTAGCACAAGGCGCCCCAAAGCAGAAAATGAAAACCAGGCCTTTCTCATCCACGGCCACCTGCGGTTGGACAGGTGTCAGACCAGCCCGATGTTACCTCAGACGTGACATGAGTTGAGGGGAGTGCGTGAGTTGAGGGGTCATTCATTAGGGGAGCGGATGCGTCAGTTGGGGAGTTGGGTGAGTGGGCGAGTGAGTTGAGTTGAGGGAGTGGGCGCGCGAGTTGAGTGAAACGAGGGGAGTAGGTGCGCCAGTTGTGGGGAGTGGGTGCGCCAGTTGTGGGAAGTGGGCAAGTGAGGGGAGTGGGCGAGCTGCAAGGGGGTGGGCGAGTGAGTTGAGTTGAGGGGAGTGGGCGCGCGAGTTGAGGGGAGTGGGCGAGCTGCAAGGGGGTGGGCGAGTGAATACCTGGCGGATTTCGCCGCCTTCCGCGTGTGTTTGTTCCGTCACAATCCCAATCGCAGTTTGCACATCTTCCCAACCTGCAGGGGTGGATTCAGGAATGAGAGAGGGACCGCGACAGACTGACACTTGCATGCGAAAAGTAGTTTGGCTGCGACCAAATGGGGGCAACAGGGAAAAGGTGCGCTTTTTGTGGTCAGCGCAGACGACAAACTGATTTTGAAGGGTGTCACCACATTGATATGGCGCCCTCTTTGAAGCTCAACGGGGAGCCGTCCCTACAGATTGTTTCTGAATGGTGTGTGTTCAAGTTCAACGAGGATTCATCACCTCTTTCGTTTTGCAGTGCGGTGTGGTCCATCGTGGGAATGGAAAACAGAATAAATCTGCAAGAGGACTCGTTTAGCGCCCGCGCCAGAGCAACGGCACTGCAGCCAACAGCACAATAGAGCAAGTACGGGGCAAAAGGTAGAGAGCAGCTGATGGGAGAAGTCGAGGGAGAGGAGCGGGAGAGAAAAAAGGACGAGAGTGTGGTACGGTCAGAGGGGAATGCAACAGCACACCCGACGGTAATAGTGCGCATTTCTCGCATCCAGTTCACGTTGCCGGTTCCGACAGCCAAAGGCACGACCCTTGGCAGGTACGGGAGGAGTGACGCTATCACGTCAAACGACTCTCGCGTTGCTGCGAATGGTGGGTTGGTGACCAGCAAAATGGAGCACGTACAGCAAAAATTGGAGCACAGACTCGCGAATGACACCGGAGCGCGCGCGCGCGTGTGTGTGCCTGTGTGCGTGCGAGCGAGGAGCCAGGGAGGGAGGCGGGACGGGCCATGTGTGCGCGAGAGAGTGCGCGAGAGGAACGCATCGGGGAGGATATTCTCTCAGTGATTCCACCTGGTGTTGTGGGATTTTTTGATGGATGGTCTTTCGTATCTGTTGGGCTTGAGCGAGAACTCTCGAAGCATCGTTCAGTTCGGCTCAGAGGTGGAGAAAGCGGAAAGAGAGGGGGGGAAGGATGGCGGTGCATACATTTTTCTTGGTACCGAACCGCGTCCTCAGGAGCTGGCTCGGAAGGCGCAACAAGAGTGTGCACTTCACTGACACGCGCGTCTCCTCCGGGGAGAACCTCCCCTGAACAAGAATCCTTTAACATTTCCCTGCGAAAAAACTCAACTCGTGGGCAATTAAACACACAAAAGCTACCAGGCCTCGGCGCTGACCACAAGATCTTGTGAGCTCGACTGCGAGTGGGCGCGGGCAAGCTGAGAGAATATCGGGCCCGTTAGAAACGTGAACCGGCGCTCCGCTGCGGCTGTGTGGGATCAGAAATACATCTTCCGATTACTCGCCAAACCTATGTCAAGCGCTGTTGCTTGCCCCACTGCAATCGCAGAGTGGACTTGGAGCATCACACCCTCGATCGGGGTGTCACGGAGCAGAACGTGGAGATCCAGACAGCTTTGTACTGCATGCTGTGCAGCTGCGCACTGGCCGTCACTGTGTTCAAATAACACCTATATGATACTGTGGTTAGAAATTGAGCATGCCCAGCCAACGACATCTTACCAGGAGAGCGTCTCCAGCAAAGCACTCCACCGCGCCACCGTGTCGGACCACAGACGCTACAATCTCCCCAAACAATCGATGCACAATAATGGTGAACCGCTCTATTCCTCCTTCACAGCATGCAAACGTCTCCATGAGGGTCGTGAAGCCGCTGATATCCAGGAGGAGCATTGCTCCTTCACGCAATTGGAGTGTGTTTGGCTCAGAATTGTGCTCGTACCAGTCCAAAAGCCTGGCATCGCGTCAGCAATGGCCAGTGGTAGTTTCAGACAACCTTCGGGGTGTAAACGTTCCAAATTGTCGAAGCAACGCATCGAAGTTGACTGTGTCTGTTTCAAAGCTGGGAACCCCCAGAGCACGCATGATCGCAGAGACCTGTTGCGAGTTTTCACGAACAGGGCCGGCGGATCTAACGTCGGGTACCTCCATCGCCTCAGGCGGGTCGAGCAGGCGTTGGTTTCTCACCGCGATGCGAGTGGTTGAATCGGACTTGGTCGGAGATGAAAAGGAGATTCGGGGGTCACTCTTGAATACAAGATAGGGTATCTGAGGCCGTGATTTGAGGTTCAGCGGTCCGACACCTCTTTTTTTTTTCGCTGTTGGGCATCGGCCTGGAAGGGGCACGTTACCATGCCATTACAACTTTGTCGCTCTGCAGAGTCTGCACCAATTTCGCCGCGCCGGTTGGTACGACCTGCAGGTGGTGACTGGGCAGTCCGCGGGTAAAACCCTAATCCGCACTCGCGCATTGTCCAGTATCTGCCATACTAACTTTAAAGTCTGTATATACCGTTGCCCGTGGCTGCCACTGGCTGGTCGGTGGCGCTGGTGTTCTGTGAAGTGCTTGTCTGGCCATGACGAGAGCGATGGAAACTCAATTGAGGGGTTGTGCTCACCTGTACTTCTCTGAGGGACCAGAGGAAAGTCACGGATTCGTTGGCCATTTCATCCCCGAGGGTGGTCCTCGGTCTTTGGGCCTAGTTGGCCGATCGCACGAACATCACGTCTGCGGCATTGTTCATTACGAACTGGAAATTTTCTCCAACACCACAGCGCAACGGTCTGTGAAAGTAATTGTGTCGCGCGCTGAGGATGGAGGGGACTTTGTTACACTGAACAGTGAGCTGGACTCTTCAGACCCTCTGTTTTCGACTGATGCCGTCAAGATTGACGAGGAGATGAAAAGGCACGTGACGAGTTTTGCCCTCTGCCCTGAGGGCGATGAGTGCCATGAGGCCGGCATGGTTTGTGTCGGCCCAATGATTTTGGATTCAAGCGTTGTGCAAGAACTGCATCTTGATTCTGAAGAGGGCGAGGTCTTTCCACGGGACAAACGCAGAAGGGTCGCTCGGGACCATTCTGTCAAATCCGCAGAAGATGATCTTGCTTCCACAGATGAAGAGGATACCCGGTGAATCATTATATATTCTGTCGGTCCAAAAATATTTTCTCAGCCAATTTATTTTTGAGAGTCATTCAGCTTGATAGTACTGGCGTGAAAGATGCCACGTCATCGATAGGGCAGGTACTTGCAAAGAACGAGTCCGAATGGGTGGATTGCGGTTGGCGTCTCGCCGATCTGCCAAAACCTTACGAAACAGTCAGGCTCTGTCCAGGCCTGAGAGATTAGGACGGAGGAGGTGCTACGCTTCTCATCTTCTTTTGAATCATCGGCTGCCAATTTTCCCACGTTGGGCGCTTGAGGACCACGATATCGTCCGCCCACAGATTCCAGAACGCGTCCACCTGGTGTCAATTTCTCAACCAAAATTAACACCAAAAAAATATTGAGGATCTGAACACGTGAAAGCGGGCAATCATGTGGTGCGTAACGGAGGATAGGGGTCATCTAGACATGGCGTGCCGGTTCGACCGTACCCAGACGACCATCTACACGACGCTTTTCACTTCGCGTAAGCCCTCTTCGGGAATCGATGGATCACTAGGGACTCGAGAGCTGTGTTGGATCACGATACTTGTGACAACGCACCGCCTTGGAGGGTCCGTGATCACCGTCGAGCCCATAATCGTCCCAGATCATGATACCGCCATCACGGAGCAAAGGCCAAGATAGCACGGTGTTGGAGAAAGTTGACCTGCAGTCAATTACGATACTGGACCTTTCAACACCAACAGGAAGAGGTTGCTGTGATCAAACGCACCTTGAGTCGTGAGCGGCGTCAATGTACACCACGTCAAACTTGCGAGCTTCACCCTCAGATATGAGTTGACAAAGAACTTTGAAGGAATCCGCATTGAGAAACCGAAGCCTTGAAGAGCATGTTAGTGAGTCGAGAGTCCTAGGGCGAAATGCACGAGTCGCTCCAAAATTGAACACGGTCTTCTTCCTCATCTCTCCACAGCACCACATATCCATCCTCATCGACAGGGTAACACACAATCTAGTTGGACAAACGAAACCACAAGAAAGAATATCCTACCGATCCCCAGCCCCGAGGGCTTCCGCATTTTTCAGCCAGCGGCGCAAATAAAAATCTTGCATAACATCGACTGTCACTAAACGAGACTCCTGGTGTCTCAGAGCAGCCATGCCCATCCAGACCGCAGAACGACCCTGTCAAGAAGTCACCAACACCACTGAAACACCGACCGGATGGTAGCAGACACTCACCTCCCAAACGCCCAACTCAAGGTAACTGACAGGTTGGGCCGGATCAAGGTGACCCATGATGCCCAAAACTCGGGTCCAATATGGAATATTGCCCATGAACACATCCTTTCCCCATTCAAACCTAGTGCTGTTGGGCTGTTGGGCGAGAGCAGCCTCAGACAGGTGAGGGCTCGAGAGATACGTTGCTGTTAAAAAATTAAACAAGAAGAGTATTTGAGCGTCACCTTTCGGCACACAACAGTCAACAAAGATGCTCCAGTCAATGCGGTCCAAAATTCTCTTGTCTGAGGATCTCACTTCGAGATGCAGTGCTCGTTCACCACGCGACACAGGTCCGCTCAGAACTTCACCCTCATCTTGCATTTGGCCGGTGGACGCTGGGTTGTCATCAACCTGGAACAAAAAGGTTGCCCCATCTACAAAATTGTCAAATGGTATCAAGTTAAAAAGGGCAACCTGGAACTGATGGATACGAGTAAAGAACTTTGATCAGCACCGCAGGCATGTCGGTCTCTTCTGGCCAATCTTCAGGCTCCTGAGCATAGGTGACCTCTGCTGTCGCATGCAAACTGGCAGCTGCAAATCCAGTCAAATCAATAATGCAAGCAATCTTGTCCAAGCCGACCAACAGTATGAAGATAAAGCAAACTGCACAAGAAAACGGCGCTGCCGCGAGCCATCGCGGACTCCAAGTCGGAAAAACGCATACAGCGCAGCCAGGCGAAACGAAACGGCGGCTGGTCTGTCGACATGTCGTCGTCCAGCAGGCGGGTGTCAATCGAGAGCAGATTCGATGGGCACAACAACAGTGAGGTCTCGTTCTCGACACAGCACCTTGATACCTCCAATTTCGCCGAAACCTCTCGGAACGTAAGGTCCTGCATCTCTCGATAGAGCTCAATTCGTTCTCAGGAGAAGCGAAGGACGAGGATCGACCCTTCCAAAGATGAAGAAACGATTCGGGGGTACGAAGCTGCATTAAAGGGAGTGCAACAACTGGAAGCTGACTTGAAGCGAGAATATGCTGCGCGTCGGCTGGAGGTGGAGCAACAAGCGACAGACGCGGAGGCCAAATATCAAGTGCGAACATCTGGCGTTGCATCCATGAAACTGATAGCTGCACAGGAACTCTTGGCGCGGTTGCGGCACGCTGAGCAGGCACGCACAGACGAAGCAACATGGCACAACCATGCTCTGTTGTCCCTCTTCCACGAGGTGTGGATTGTGGAGCGCTCCATCCTCTCACCACGGCCAGGTTTCTGCAGGCACGGAGCGATTGAAATGGAATCGCCCGGATTGTCTTGACGACAAGGATCTTGTTTCGTTGTTGTCTGACGGTGTCAGAGAAATCTGTCAACAAATCCACAGCCTTCGGCTGGCACTGCATCCGTGAGTCAGAACGCGTCCTCTGGGGGCCTGACTTTGTCGCAGACGCAATCCTCCTCAGCCAGCATCCACCCAGACTGTTGCCACTGGTTGGGCTGGTTTTGTGGCAACCCGAACAGGAGGACCCCCTGGGAGTGCCTGCAGTGCCTGCCTTCAACCTCTCCCCGAACACGGAGTCCAAGACCAGATTGTCAATGACGTGAGCTTTCCGAGCCCATTCTTTGTCGTCTGATCACCCAATCTCAACAGCACCGCGATCTTGAAGCCCAAATTACAGAATTGCGAAATGAAGCTGTGGAGCTTCGGGAGGAGGTCGGGTCACTGCGCCGTAAGCTGAGCGACAGCGAGGACATGGTGGGGCCTCCCTCGTGTGCCGAAATGCATGCTTGGCGCCCCCTTGACATGTGTGACACATACGTGAGAGAGGAGAAAGACGGACTGCTGAGAACAGAGTATGGATGTCAGTTGCCCATGATCGCTGCAGGTGGTGGTGGAGGGCACCACCGACTCTCTCTCTCTCTCTCTCTCTCTCTCTCTCTCTCTCTCTCTCTCTCTCTCTCTCTCTCTCTGCGCTGCCCCGGTGTACGAATCGCGTGTGGCGGTGTGGAGGAGGTGTGTTGTTCTCCCTCTGAGTCCTTACGCCCTGCGTTGGTATGGCCGCTGGCTGGCCCCTTTAATTATTTTAATAGCTTTAATCCAAAGATATGTGTACAAGACTACAAGACTTCGTCTAGCAGCTCTAGCTAGCT
>QUTJ01031227.1:0-10449 GCA_003573635.1 Goniomonas avonlea | reverse complement strand
CCCCCCCCCCTTATATATATTTTTCGTTTGGGTAACTATAAAAAAGGTATCTATTTGGTATTGTTTTTCAATTGCTTTTTAAAATTTCTAATGTCAGTAAATGTCAGCATTTTTAATTGCTTATGTTGCCCTCTTATGTTGTCCTTATAATAGGTTTTGCAAGGTTCTAGGATCAATAAAAAAGCCCTACATCAATGAAGATGCAAGGCTAAACGCTCTCTTTATAATTAAATCAAATTTAATAAATCGTTTTCAGATTTTCAAAGATTGTTCTTTTGAATATGTTTGAACAATATCTATTCATTTTTATCTTCGCCTTTCAATTGTTCAAAATTAGCTAGTATCCAATTTTCATTTGCATTATCCCGTATTTTCTGAAGTGTCCATTCCAGTTGCTTCTTATTAATCATTCCCTTTGTTAATAGTTCATGGATACGATCCCACACCCAAAGTTCAAAATCTAAACTAAGCCACGCCGCAAATTTTAAAGCTAATTTTTCATCCATCCACGTACCTTGTAAATCCTTTCTATCACCACCTTTCACCACTCGCAATGCCTTGTATTCATTACCGATATTCACATCTGAATATCGGCGTTCCAATGCCTTCACATATTCCTTCGTTTGCTTCAATCTCAAAAAGTTACCAGTTAGCTTATTAAATGCCTTTGCCATTTCCGTGGCGTTCACCATCTTGTGACCATCACCAAAATCAAAAGTTATGTTTTTGCCTTCGTACTCGAATACTTGTATTTTCTTTTTACTCATTATCTAGTTTTTTAATTTTGCTTTTCACATCTTGTAATTCAAAGATTAGATTTTCGATAAGAACCAAAAACGCATTTTTAATATCGTCTTTTGTTTTTCGTTCCGCATAACTTGGAAGGTGAAACAAATTAGAATAGGCTTTTTCCATTTCATCTGCTATATCTTCGTTTGATATTTCCGCTCGGTGGTAAACATCTGATAATTCCGAAAAGTAAAAACGGTTTTTAATATCTTCAAAGTCGAAAACTAAAAAATTCTCATTGGTGGAATAATATTCGTTTTCGTATAAATCGTCTAAAATCTGTTTTAGTGTTTCAAAAGTAGAATCTAAACTTTCCTTTATTTCTTCCGCTCCACTTAGAACGGTTTTTCGTTTTTCATTTGTCACCTGCAAAAAACTATTTTTATTCAAGTCGAAAAATTCGCTTTTCAATACTATTAAATTTAGTTGTTTCATTATCGTTTCTTTTTTTTTGCTTCAAAAATGTAAGAATTTTCTTTTTATATACAGTTCCTCAATTTCCTCAATCTTACTAATTATTACTTTTATATACAGTTCCCCTATTTCCCCAATGTCACTATTTGTCACTATTTATATTTTAATCAAATATGAAGGCGGATTCCATCTTATTCATTTCATTTCTGTTTATCCTTCGATCATCATAAACTTTTAAAGTGGCGGTGGTTTTGTGTCGGGTCCTTAGTGCGGTTTTGTTTAAATCACCATCCGTTAGTTCCAAAGTTTTAGTGGTGAAGAAGTGACGGAAGCCGTGGGTGCTTCTTCCAGTTATTCCACACTTTGCAAAAATACCATACTTAGGACACGTAAAAATTTTACGGATCGCACGCAAAGTAATAGCTTCAGTTGGTTTGCTTTTAGATTGAAATAAATATCCATCTTCTTTTCCTAAATACGCCACATAGGATTCCAATAAAGCGGCGGTGGTTCTGAAGATTGCCACAGGTGCTTTTTCGGTTTTTCCCTTTCCTTGTATTTTTACCGTGGCATCATTCACATTAATATGTTCAATTTTAATTTGTTGCGCTTCCATTTGTCTAAATCCTTCCGCCGCCATTAATTGGAATAACACTTCCGCCTTCCGCCTTGTGGATTCTCTTTTGATCGTTGAAATATATTTCCATACCATCTTCACTTCGTTTTCATTTAGTCCTTCTTTTTTATGTCCTGATTCCACCTCGAAATATGGAACATTCTCCGTAATATCAATTGGTAAGATACCTTCCTTTGTAGCTTGACGTAATAATTTCTTTGTGGCAGATAAATACACATTTTTAGATCCGTTCCCTCTATCAATTTCTTCTAAAGCATTTCTAAACAAATCATAAGATTGACTATTTATTCCATTCTTTTGAATAAATGCAATAAAGTGTTCCACGCTCTTTTTATAACCTTCTTTTGTGTTTTTCGATCTTCCCACCATTTTATCCAATAGTATCAAATAATTATTGGATAATGTTTCCACTATTCTATCTGAATAGTTATCCACTTGGATCAATTTTTCATCTTGAAAGATTCTTAAACTTTGCATAATTGAAATTTTTAAATGTGGTGTAAAAGTTAAAAATGTTGTAAAAGTTGCAATTACATCATTTTACGTAAAACTACATACATTGTTCCGAAATACAAAATTATAGGAACTAAATAAAACTACTTAAAAAGTAATACAAATATGGATTAATAACACGGTGGAAGGTTTGTTCTAAAATTATTTTGATTTTTTTTCCTCAAAATGGCGTTTTTTCCTTTTCAATAGTTTTACGAATGATACTTACTTACGAAGTAAGGATTCACTTTACTTCGTAAAACAAAGTTTTTATGGAAGCAAACAACAAAAGACCTAATAAGGCATGGAACAAATTTAAAGACACGGTAAAATCATTCAATACCCTAATGTCATTTATTAAGCATCTACTGTGGTTAGGCAAAAAAATCCATCCGTTAATTTTTATTGAGATATTAAAATTTATTAATGATTGGATAACTAATTAAAACTAATACCCTGAAGCACTTTTTTTGCTTTGGGGTTTTTTCTTCCATTGTTGACCACACAAAAAACATTTACTATCATCAAAAATTATTATTTCGTTGGAATACACTTCAGGTTCAAAACGTATCGGTTTAATAGATTCCATTTTTACAGATTCCACTTCCACCGTTTCAAATTGAAAGTGTTTTATTTTCTGAAGAAGAAGGATCTGTTTTATTAATTCACCTTTGGATAACTTTTCCAACTCGCTTATTTTTATTTTTTCCATGCTTCATTCCTTAAAAAAATACTTTCAATTACTGTCATTAAAAAAACCTATATCCTGAAGATTAAATCAATTTATGCCGCTTCGTTTATTTCCACCACATCACCTTTGGATTTTTTATTCAATGCGTACCACCTAACGTGCTTTTGAGTAATTGGACACGGCTCTATTTTTAGCACAGTAACTACTTTTTTTTGCGTCAAATTAAATAAAGTACGTGTTACTGATCCACGCTCCATGTTCAATGCTTTTGCTATTCCACGGCTCGTTTGACTGTCAACCGTTGTTAGATACTGCCTTACAGTCGTTGCTTGCTTTGGGATCTTCTTTTTTACATCTTCCGCATGGTACGCTTCAATTGAAGTTTTGGCAATGTTTTTTCCTTTTATATTAATATTTCCTTTTAGGTTTTTTTGTTTTTTATTTTCACTTTTCATGGTATAGTATTTTTGATTAAAAAAAGTGTTTCACCATTTCACAGGTTTATAAGATTGTGTGAAATGCTTTTTTAGCATTGTTTTTCATAAAAAGTCAATGTTTTCAATGGTTCTAGCACTATGGATGCCAGGGCTTTTTTACAAAATGGTACACTTTGGTATGTCCCTTTTTGCAGTTCTTCCGCACTCAAAAATTCATTGATAATTAAATATGTTTTTCCTTCAGGTGTTTTGCTTATTACTTCCACATTGAATAAAGATTCCATTAATCCTTCCGCTTTTCCTTTGGTGAAATAATCCACTTTTACTTCTTTATAGGAATAGTCCTTTCTGTATTCCTTCCGCCTGAAGAAATTATTAATTATGTCTGTTACTTCAGTTGTTGTAATTACACCATTTGCATCATTTGCCGCTTCCATCACTTTTGCCTTCAGGTGCTTATAGAATTTAATATCCATTTTGTGGATTAGCTTCAGTTGCTTCCGCTTCCGTTTATTTTCGTATATAATTAAACCCATGCACCGTAAAAACGTTTTCCATTTCTTTGAAAAGGCAGCTTCTTTGTAATTCATTATTTCTTCATTCATCACTTCAGGATCAACACCAATAGAATGAAGACGAAGAAAAGCACGTATTAATTTATAGTACCATTGTTTTGAAAAGTACTTCATGTTTTTATTGTAAAATAAGATAGCTTCAGCATCATCTTCTTTTATTAAGTCGGAAGCAATGGTGGTTAGTTTCAATCCGTGGCGGTTGGAAGTTTTCTTCAGGTGCAAATGATAAGCGGAAGCGACAATGGAAGGTGTTTTCAAAATTGCCGTTTTCAAATTATCTGTGGCGGTGGTTCGTTCGGTTTTTATTTCTGTTTTTGCCGCTTCAATTATTTCCGTGGTAGTATCATCTTCCACAGCTTCTTCTTCCACTCCATCCATGAAGAAGTTTTCTTCTTTTAATAATTGAGTATAGAAAAAAGCATTATTGCAATAATGGATAACATCTTCACGAATGGAAGCAAGTATTTTGAGCGTGTCCACAGTTGCTTCTTCCGCTTCCACATGAAGCCATTTAAAAACAGATTGTGAATATTGATAATTCGGTTTTAGATCATCTAAATAATAAAAATCTTCTTTGTCATAATCTGCCATAAAAAAGGATTGTTCCTTTTTGTAGCGGCTTAATTGATGTAATGCGGTTTCCATTTCACCTTCCATTCTTCGTGAAGAAGGATTTTTGAATATTTTATCCATCTTCTTTTCAGGTGGTAAAATAGATGTTACATTGATTGTATTTGATTTTCTATACCGTGCTACAAATTGGCGGAATTTATCCACGCACTTCACACCAATACAAAATACATTACCTACGTTTTTATTATTGATGGATATACCTTCAGCTATTAAACAAGTACAAAGGATTAATTTTTTACCTTTTATAATTCCATCATTTATGATCTGTTTATATGCTTCAATATTTTCCGCTTTATTTATTTCAGGTCTAGTAATTATATCAATATCATTAGCGGTTAATTTTCCACTTTTCACCATTGCGGCTTTTATCATTTCCACTTGATCCGTATTGTCATATAAGGCAAAATGGATTTTATTATCGTTGAAGTTTATTTTTTGAAGTTCTTGGATCGTTGCAATGGTTAATGCTTCAGGTGTGGAAGATTCCGCTTCCACCGCTTTGATATTTACTACTGGATTAATCTTCCGTGTTACTTTGACATACTTAAATCCAAATGCTTTACAAAGTAGCTTTGGCATTGTTCCACTAATTAGGATCGTTTGTTTTACTTTTTCAAATGCTTCCACAGTTCGGCGAAGTGTTGCGGCTCTAAAAAGATTAAAACGGCGGTTAACCTGTCCAAAATGATTAATCAAATTGTGTGCTTCGTCAACAACTAAAACACGTTGTGAAAGATCCGCCACATGATGCAATGTGTCATAGGTGCAAATTACCACCGTGCTATTAATAGCGGCTTCTTTCATTGCATGGTTTACTTTTCCATATAGTGCGATTGAATCCGTGGTGTTTTGTGCTAATTGTTTAGCTAATGAAACGTAAGGAACTGCCACCACACCTTTGATATTATATTTTTGGAAGTATCCTTTTCTTTTCTTTTTGCTGTCCTTATATCCAATAAAAAAAGAAGTTTTTGCGCTTCCAGTTGGTGCTTCAATGGCTAACTTTTTGGATTCCATTAATTGGCGGAAGGTGGATTCCTTTTCACTTAAAAACAGATCCACCACCACTTCAGCTTCTTCTTCCAATTCTATTTTGTGTGGATTTTCCTTCAGGTAAAAAAAGTTACTTTTACTTACTTTGTTGAATAAGTTGTATTTGTTGTAAAGTGGTTTTGTGCCGTATTTGTAGCTATTAAAAATAAAATCTTCACTACCAATTAAGTGGTGATATTTTAAATAAAAAGCACGGTGATTTTTTAAGGCAAAATGTTTTTGTAAGCGTGTTTCGGCTGTGGTTCTGTAAAGTTTTTCAAAGGTGAAATACTTGGAAGATTCTAATGTGTTGAATGATTCCAGTATGTTCTGTTTTTCTTCATCACCTGAAGCGTTTAATAAATCATCAATACCTTTTTGTGGTAAATCGTTGTTTACCATGCACCAATGTAATTTTGTTTTTAATCCTTCAGCTTCACAAAATTTAAAAAAGGCATTTGAAAACTTAACGGCGGAATTATAAAAACTTTGAAGCCGTTGTGAAGTGTAAACATCTTTTTTGTTTCTATTTATATTTAAAGCATCACCATCGTATTGGATCACCACAGCTTCAGCTTTGCGGCTCAATAAATGATCTTTTACACTATCGGTTAAATTATAAGTGGTAATGGATGAAAACGCCACGGATTCCACTTCATGTTCGCTTAATGTAACGGCTTTGAAATAACCTTCCGTGAAAGTGATAATACCACCTTCTACCCTATTATTAAAAGCATCAATGGCTTTATTTGATGGCATTGGTAATGGTGCGAAGCCAGTATATTTTTTAGATGGATATTTATATCTAGGTAAACCGTTTTCTATTTGCTGTGGTGTGTGGCGAAAAATAGATAAGTGTTCAAAAAATTGGTTTTCATGCTTTGCGTATGATCCACGTTCACTTATTTTTTTAAATGCTTTTGCTTTTGCTCCAAATTGTGGAATGAATGTAAAATCTTCACCACGGAAGGTTCGGATGCGTTGTTCTATGCTTCCGCCTTCGCCTTCATGTAAACCGTGTTTAATGGCTTCAGGTGGCGTTAAACCTAATTCGTTTAATCGTTGTTGAAAATAGCTTGTTTTGCTATTAGATAGGATTCTTTTTTCTTCTTTCTTCACGGTTTCACTTGTTTAAAGTGAAGCGATAAAAAGGAAAATAGACTTAAAAAAAAGTAAGAAAATGTGTATTTTTGTAAACGTTAGAAATTAAACTCTACAACTTAATCGTAACATATTTACATTTTACATTCTATCATAAAACTTTGCTTTTTTATCACAAAATTTGCGTTTTATAATAAAATGTACGTACTTTTGAAATGGAAAATAAAACTTTCTATAAAGTACTTACCTACTTTTTAAGAAATCTAAACACCTGAAGCGTCGAACTTCAGGTGTTTTTCTTTTTTATACTTCTAATTATAAAATTTCTTAATTAATAATTCATTGATAATAGCGGCGGCGGTTGTTTTTTCCTCCATCGCTTTTTCTTGTAATTTTCGCTTCAGATCTACCGATATACGAAAATCAAATCGTGCTTCTTTTTTCTCTTTTGTCATAGTGTGTAAATTTATTTGGTTCTTATCAGTACAATATCGGATTTTTCTATCTTTCAAAAGAACGAATTGCATTATTTTTTAATACTGTGGATAACTTATTTTTAAAATTAGCTTCTAAAGCCACTCCATCTTCTTCATTTACATTTTTTAACATTTGTTGTAAATACATCTTACTTCACATTTACATCTTTTAAAGCGGCTTAAAATCAGTCTTTTAAAAATCCAATATTATTTTTTCAACTCGAATTTATGGTGTGACATTCGGCACTTTTTGGAACAAAACTTCTTTGTTTTTGGGTACGGTTCAAATCGTTTATTGCATCCCGTTTTTTTACATTTTACCGTTGCCGTTTTTATACCGTTTCCATCCATCACGGCTTCCGTGGTAGTTCTATTCGTGGCTTTTACCGTTGCCGTTTCTTCTTCAGGTGTTACCGTTCTATCGTTGCCATTTTCCACGCTGTAACGTGCTGTTATTGCGTTCATATTTTGTTGTGCAACATCTACTTCCAATAGGTTAATGATTTTAGTATTATTTGATCTTTCGTAAATTTCATTCATAGAAAGTTCATATTCCTTTTTAGTAACTGCTTTTAGTTTTTCATCAAAAAAGGAATGTACCTTTTCTAAGAATATCACTCGAAAATAATTCTTTGCTTTTGCTCCAATTGATTCCCTATAAAAATAGTCGTCAAATTGCGTGCTTTCTTCAATGCCTGACTTATGTAAGATGTTTCTATAAACAAGCATACAAGCCGCCAAAAGTGGCAATGAAATAAAGATTCCATACCACATAGAACTATAAACATTTTCTTTTTCTGATTTGTATTTTTTCGCTGCATCATCATTGGAAGAAACTATGGTATTTTTTTCGTTCTGATATTGCTCTTTTTCTTCTTTGGCATCTGCTTTTCTTTCAGCTAATAATGTTTTTAACTCATTACCTTTTTCCATTTCAACCGTTCCTACTTTTGCGGCTTGATCGCTTTTAATGCCTTCAATTTTTCCCTTCAGGTAGTTAATTGATGAAATGTAACTTTTGCCAGTTCGTGCTTCTTTTCTGATATAATTATCAATTGAGGTTTGCAGCTTCGCCGCTTTTGCGTTGTACTGATTATTAATTGAAAGAATCTGATTATTGAAGTTTTGCGCTATCAATAAACTATCACTTGAATATTGATTCTTAATGATTTTTTGCGCTTGCTGTGCTGTGGTATCTACATTTGATGTTGTAACCATCGTTGGTGCTTCGACTAGCTTAGAACTAATCTTTTGAGTGCCAGCGATGGAAGTTGTAACTGCAAATGAATAGCAAATTAGCATCATTAAAAATGCACCTAGTAAATTGATTTTATTTTGCTTCCATTCCTTCTTCAATATCCTATCAATGATATAAGCGAGTGCCACCAGTCCACCACCTTCAATGATGGAAATGCCTAACAATGTGATAAGTGAATTTATAAACCATCCTACGTATGGAATGTAAAACTTTGCCGTAATGGTTGAATAAATGAAGTTAAATTCTGTGAAGATTGAATAAGAAACGGCTAAAAGGATTCCAGTTTTTGCCGCTAATAATAATTTGCCGTCCCGTGCTAAGATTTGTGGGTTCTTTGGCGTTGATCGAAAATTAATCATACTTTTACAATGTTATTAGTTTAACAATATCCTTTGCAGCTTATACCGTCCAAAGTTATGGCTGCATTGGATTTTTTATTCTCTATTTTCTAGCTAGCTTTTTTGAACTTGCTATAAAAATCTTGGATAATTATATCCAGTTGATTTGAAATTTTCCGCTTTTTTTCGTTCGCCATTTCTTCCAATAGCTTCACGGATTCTAATTCCAACGAATACGTTTTTTTTACTTTTTCCTTAGTCATTATTTACTTTTTAAATGAATTATGTAATATTACATATTAATATGGTGCAATTTATACAAATATTGTAAAAGTTGCAAATGTTGTAAAATTTATAAATGTTGTAAAAATAAAATATGTCAATAACTCGCATTATTTCAGTTGCAAATAGTAAAGGTGGTGTGGGTAAATCATCCGTTACCATGTTCCTTGCTGTGGCATTGGCAATGGATCAAAAGAAACGTGTATTAATTTTGGATACCGATTCACAAAGAACTATTGGTGATTATTACGAAGGCGAAGTGGAAGATGATGATGCGGCGGCGGTAACGGTGGAAGCCATTGAACCACAACGGGTTCATAATTTTATCAGTCGTTGGGGCTCTGATTATGATATTATTTTTATTGACATTCCACGGATCACAGCGAAGGCGGCGGAAAAAAACATACTAGGTGTTTTGAATTGTTGCGATTCGGTTTTGATTCCCGTCACAGGTTCACAGGTGGATCTTCTTTCCACGTTGGATTTTATCACCATCATGGAAGGTGTTAAGAATGATCGAAAAGCGGATGGATTAAAATTCACTTACCGTGGTTTTCTCAATCGTAGGAATAGACGAAAGGAACATGAAGAAACGGCTAATTATTTGATGGATTCTAATTTGAAGATGTTTGATTCATCACTAAAGGATCTGAAGGTGTTTTCTAATCCTTCATTAATTCATTCATTACTAGATTCAAAAGAAAGTAAAAAACGTTTCCTTCCATTCTACAATGAATTTTTAAAAATATTCAAAATTAAATAAAACTTACAATGGCAAAAAGGACTAATAAAGTAGCGGATAAAAAAAAGAATAAAGTTAATTTACCTTCAGCTTCAGGTGAAGAAGTTAAACGGAAGATGGTGCGGATCAATCCACAGGAACACGAAATGGCGAAGTTTAACCAACAAAGAATGAAACTTCAGGAATATATTGAAGCACTAATCAACTTGGATGCGGAAGGTGCTGTGGATTGGAGTAAGCACAATGAGAAGTAAGTTCTGATTGATTGGAAAATGTTAAGTTTTGTAAGGTTTTCAATGTCAGCAATTGTCAGTATTTTTTCAATGTTAGTATTTTTTCAACATCACTAATTCTCACTATTTTTTGCTTGTGTTTTTGCTTGCTTACATCATTTTACCAATGTCGGAAAACGAAAATAATATATAGTACTTTATAAATGTAAATGTACTGTTATAATCATCTAAAAAAAAGTGTGAATTTTGACAAGATGCGTGTGTGACTACATACAACGGTGTTGGCACGTTTGGCTCTAGCTATTACATCCCCCCCCCC
>QUTJ01031226.1:0-10443 GCA_003573635.1 Goniomonas avonlea | reverse complement strand
CTCACCCCCCCCCTCCCCCCTCAGGTCTTCCAGGCACTGGCTGGCACTATCGGTGACGGCAGCCCTGAGAAAAGTGAGTACCAGCCCAACCTGCTCTGCGAGTTCCTCATCGCTCCTCTCTGGGGCAACTTCTCCACCGACTGCTGGGCCTCGTGGGCGCTGCAACTTACCTTCACCGGCAACTCCGTGCACCTTGGAAAGGGCGACACCATTGACATATTCGACTACAAGCTCCTCACCAACGGCACCGAGCAGTTGACCCTCTTGAAGCGACACGAACTGACTGGAACCAACAAGTTCTTAACGGCCGCGTCTCTGTTTTCTCTTCGGTCCACCACCCCTGCGTTCCTCGTTCGCTTTACGACAGACTCGGACACTTCGCTTGGGCGTGGGTTCTCGGCCAAGTATGTGGTCGACCAAGGTTGTCGGGCCGGTGAGAACATCACGGGTCTCTGCACCTCAAGGCCATCCTGCTGCAAAAGCCTATCCCAGGGAACCAACGTCACTTTCCGCGTCGCGTGTCCCGCGGAGCAATGCAGCTCCAACAACACTGTGCAGAGCGCGGTTGCAGCGGCGAACGGGGTGCTGGCGTACAACATGAGTTCGGAGCTGTGCGCAGTTGCCAGGGAGCACGCCGCGTTCAATGCGTCCATAGGGGGGCAGGTGGACGTCAATTTGATGACCTTCAACCCCCTCAGAGCACCGGAGTCCTTTTTCGTTGCCGACGTGTGCGGGAACGGCTTCAAAGGTGCCACCGAGGAGTGCGACGACGGCGGGGTGCTCCCTCACGACGGCTGCTCCGCCAGCTGCAAGAAAGAACAGTGTAGCGGCATCCAGCGGCTGGTCAACGCCACAGGCAACTTCACTGACCACCCGCAGAAAGTGGCCAACGGCACGTACATGGACCAGCTCTTATGTAGCTGGATCATTGAACCAAACGTGGAGCGGAGCACGTGCTGGAAGACTTGGCGCATCCAGCTGACCTTCCTGAACGTGTCTCTTGGTGCTGGCGACAAAATCGAAATCTATGACGGGAACACGACAAATTCGGCGTCGTTGTTGGAGACTATCAAGGGCGTGGTCTCGAACACGAAGCAGCATATCTTCTCCAATCGCACCGAGCAGCCCGTCATGCGGGTCGTGTTTACTTCTGACGCAGTGCGTCCACCCACTACCACCACCCCACCATCACCACCACCCACCACCACCACCACCACCACGACAACAACAGCAACAGCAGCAACAACAAACCACAACCACCACAACCGCCACCACAACACCAATTACCAGTGCCTCCACCGCACACACCACGCAGAGAGAGGCGCGAGAGATCAGTGCTGCCTTGGCCTGCTTTCTTTGCTGTCTTGTTCCTCCGACAGCCGGGGACACGGGACACGGGACACGGCGACACGGGACACGGGACACGGGACACGGGACACGGGACACGGCACCCGGCACACGGCACACGGCACACGGCACACGGCACACGGCACACGGCACATGGGACACGGGACACGGGACACGGGACACGGGACACGGGTAACGGGACACGGCGACACGGCACACGGCACAGGGGACACGGGACACGGGACACGGGACACGGGACACGGGACAGGGTCGGGGGACAGCGGCACTCATCCGAACTTGCAGATCACTGACCGGACTCAGCTCGGCTTCTACGCCAAGTACCGCATCGACCGCTCGTGCGTCACTGCTGATTCCGCGAGCAAACGCGGCCTCGACCTGACTAAGAACCGGGTACTCTCCGCCGACAAGAAGCCTGACCAGGAGCCTGACCAGGAGAAGACTGCACCCAAAATCGAGCTGCTAAGCCAGCCCGTTGCCCCACCACCGGAGTCGCTGGTGAATATGCTGCGGGCGCAGTTCAGGAACTCGAGGTCGCTCCTGTCGCACGACATGACACCGTACTGCCCCTACGCCGGGTACTTTGACACGTTCACATATTACACCTGTACTTCTGCCGACGTGCTGTGCCCTTCGTCGGGGTACGACATGATGGGCACCCCGTGCACGCCGAGTCCCTGTCCGGACTCTGGGTACGACGCCAACTACATGCCGTGCTGCCCGTCTGGTGCGGCTGCAATTGGCAAGTACGATATGATGGGCAATCCCTGCCCCGTCTCGTATGGAACTCCCGCTCCCTCGGGCAGTGGCGGTGGCAGCAGCAGCGGTAGCGGAAGCGGCAGTGGTCTGGCAGACGGAGCGTCGTGCACTTGCGGCGTTACAACAACAACCGGGGGGGGCTCTGGAACAGGGACAGGGACAGGGACAGGGACAGGAACCGGAACGACGACCAGCCCGGACACCGCCCCCTACTCCAGTGGAAGCGGTTACTATGATCCGTACGCGAGCCCAACTGCTTCTTACGATCCGTATGCCTTCACCGACCCGTATTCCTCGGGCTCGGGCTTCTATGATCCTTACGCCTCTGGGAGTGGGACAACGAGCGGTTTTGGGAGCGGCACTGGATCCGCAGGTAGTGGCACTGGCACCAGCACTGGCACCGGCACTGGCACAGGTACCAGCGGCACAGGGAGCGGCACAGGGACCACAACGGGCACAGGCAGTACGACAGGCTACTGGGATTCCGTTTTGGGACAGTGTGTGTGCTCTACGGCCCTGAGCCAGTCTCTGGGCTACGTCCCAGACCCCTTGCCGCACAGCTACCTCGTTCCTTCCTGCGACGCCACCTTCGACTGCTGCGACTACAGCGAGTTCGACGCCGACTTCGGGGATGACGTGTCGCTCAAGACGTTTACGGTGCGGTGCCCGATGAACTGCTCCTACCCCGACTGCTACGACGACCCCGCCACTGGCTGGACCTGCGACAACGCCACTCTGCCGGCGCCGCGTCTGTATTTCAACAACTCTGACCGTATCTGCGCGTCCGCCATCGTCGGCGACGGTCTCGGGCCCCAGGGCGGCTTTGTCAAGTTCAAGGCTGACCTGGCGAACAAGACTCACTCTGTCATTGGCGTGTGCGGCAACGGCCACAAGAGCACGTACTACACGCCGGAGCTCTGCGACCCAGCCCCCGGGGACCTCAGACCGTTCGACGGTTGCTCACCCGAGTGCACCCCGGAGCCGGCGGACATCAGCGATTGGTACTTTTCCTTCACAAACATGACCGGGACTTTCCATGACGGCAGCGGGCCGTTCTTCGATTATGAGAATAAGATGCTGGGGCAGTGGCAGATCACGCCCAACGTTGCGCTCTACACCAACGACACAACCTGCGATACTTGGCGCGTCGTGCTGACGTTCTCCGACTTCTACACTGAAGAAAACGTTGACACTGTCTCGGTGTACGACAGCGATGTGGCCGACCCGGCCATGCTCCTCGGCATCTACTCCGGAACCACTGTGCCCGGCGTCATTGAATCATCACGGTCCACGATGCCTAAGCTGTATGTCCAGTTCTCCTCCGACAACGCCAACGCCTTCCCTGGGTTCTCAGCATCGTACGAGACGAACAAGGACTGCACCTCAGGCATGACTGCCCCATCCTGCACGACCAACTTCGCCTGCTGCTCGTCCGTCAATCAAACAACCGACTTCAAGGTCACCTGCCCTGGCAGCTGCGGGTCTGCCGTCTCGGCGCGCGAGGGACAGCCGCTCAACACTCCGGCCATGTTCCGCAACGTGAGCATGTGCGCGGCGGCCTTGGGGGCCGCACTTATCCACCCTACCAACGGCGGCGTTGCCACCTACAGCATCCCGAACGCGACACACTTTCAGGTGGCCGTGTCGTGCGCGAACGGGTACGTAGGGCCCGAGGAGGAGTGCGACGACGGGGGTGTGGTCCCGTACGACGGGTGCTCACCGACCTGCCTCACTGAGCCCACTTCCGGGGTTGATTTCTCGCTCACTGACGCGAAGAAGAGTATTTCTGACGGGTCTGGCCCCTCGTATGACTACGACCCGCTGCTTAACTTGCAGCTGGTTATCGCGCCTGCGATCGCTGGCACCGTCTACGCCACGTGCTGGGCCACGTGGAACCTTTCGATCGTGTTCAGCTCCTTCACCCTGGACACCTTGGACGCCGACAAGCTCTTGATCTACGAGGGTGCGACCAGCACCGCGCCCCTCTTGGCAACGTACACCAAGAACAACCCCCCAGAGCTGAGCCGCAAAGTGATTAACGTCCAGGCCGCGGTGCCCAAGCTCTTTGTGCACTTCACGTCGGACGCGACGGACCAGGCTGCCGGCTGGGAGGCGGAGTATGAGCTCGATCGTAGCGTGCAGACCAACGCGACGTGCTCCACATCCCTCATCTGCCTCCTGCCGCCGTTCGACGGGACCAACAAGGTCAACGCGAGTTTCTTGATCAACTGCCCCGGCGGGTGCGGTTGCTCTCGTTACACCTGCGTCCCGCCTGTCGCGACCTCCTTGGGTCTGGGCGCGTTCACCAACACGAGCTTGGGGGTGTGCGCGCACGCCGTCGCCGCCGGTGCTATTGGAAGCGCCGGAGGCGTTGTGAACGTGACGCACCTCTCCCTCAGCTCCGGCTCGCTCTTCGTGATGTCATCCGTGTGCGGTAACGGATTCAAGTCGGTTGATGAGGAGTGCGATGATGGCAACACTGCACCCTTCGACGGCTGCTCCCCACAGTGCCAGACCGACAAGACCAGCGTGACGTACACAACGGCCACCGGCACGCTTCACGATGGTTCAGGCCCGGGAATCAACTACCAGGCCAACCAAGTCATTCAGTGGCGCATCGTCCCCAGCATCACCGCCGCGTGCTGGAAGGAGGTCCGCATCGAGCTCTCCTTCTTCCTGTTTCAGCTCGAGGCCGGCTCCGACTTTGTGACAATCTACGACGGCGACGAAATCGTTGCGTCAAAGAAGCTGGCGGTGTACACGGGGCAGGCGCTCCCACCTCCTGTCGTGTCCTCCAGCAGCGTGTCGCCGGCCCTGTTGGTTGTGTTTGAGACAGACAGCACCGGGTTTGCTGAGGGCTTCAGCGCTTCGTGGAAGATCGACGGCAGCTGCCCGCTCGGGGTTGTGCTCAACCCCACCTGCAGTGCGACCTTGGCGTGTTGCGACGTCCCCGCCGAGACCTCCAAGTGGCAGTTCAACTGCCCCCCAGGCTGCACCAACGCCAGCGCGGGCACTACAGACCTGGCCGGGACTCACTCCATTTGTGGCTCTGCGATCCAAGCAGGACTCATCTCCAACTCCTCCGCCGGGGGCCAGTTCCGTGTGCAAGTCAACACCACGGTCGCGTCGAAGCCTGCTTACAAGCTCATTGGACAGTGCGGCAACGGTGTACTGGAAGAAGGCGAGGAGTGCGACGACTCAAACACCCTCCCCTTTGACGGCTGCACCCCCGACTGCCAGAAAACCACTTCTGGCGGCCTGTTTCGGACTGAGGGGGAGCCGATCACTAGCTTCCTCGCTCGCGCCACTCCTGGAGAGACGCTCAACTTCAAGGCATCCGATTTCACGTCTACTAGACGCCGTACTCTGCTGACCATTGACCCTGTGTGGTGCACGCAGCACTTCACTGCCTCGACCCGGTGGGTCCGCGACGTCGGAAGCCCCGCGATTGACTGCAGCGGCCAGTCCGCCGTCGGGTGGACGGTGGCAGCAAGCGTCTCTTCGTTTGCTCTGCACAACTGGGAGTTCAAGGGGGCGATGAGCAACGCCGGGTTCCTGCAGTTTCTCGGCGGCACCCACACTATCGAGCTCGTTAACGTCACCTTCTCCGGAATGCAGGCCATTGGCAACCAGCAGTACTCGGCGGGCGGCGTTCTGATATACGTCAGCGACTCGCTGCCGCTTGCGCTCACGCTGACCAACGTTGTCTTGCACAACAACACGGCGCGGTCCCTGTCAGGCCGCGTCACTGCCGCTGCCGGAGGCCTGCTGATCCACTACTCCTCCACCTCGACCGCGACCAACGTGCTGACGCTGTCTGGTTGCACCTTTTCTGCCAACTCCGCGCGCGTGATTGCCACCGAGTTTGTGTTTGACCCCTCTCAGGCGTTCGCAGTGGGCGGCGGCGGCATGGCTGTGTACACGTCGGGGCGTGCCTCAGACTCCACCCTGTCCATCTCGTCGTCCACCTTCACGTCCAACGTCCTCGAGTTCACGGGTATGGCCAACGGCGGCGGGGGTGGTGGTCTCGGCCTCCAAGTCGGCATGGTCAGTGCCTCCAACACCATCACTATCTCGGACTGCACGTTCACGTCCAACACGGCCACGCTGACCAACGTGTTCATGAACAACGCCATCGGCGGCGGCGTGGGCATGCTCTTCAACAGCGACTCAGTCTCCACGACAATCACAGCCTCCAACACCAAGTTCGTCACCAACACGGCCACCGCTGCCGCGCAGATGCAGACAACGGCTGCCGGAGCCTTCAGCGCGTCCTTCAACACGCTCTCCACGAGCACGCCCATCACCTTCTCAGGCTGCACCATGACCGGCAACGTCGCGTCAACGGCTGTAAACCCGGCAGCAGTCGCGAGCGCCACACGCGGGTTCTACCTCTCTGCCGCAGGTGGCGTCGGCCTGACGTTTGCCAACACCCTGGGCGCCTCGACGCACTCCCTCACCTCGACCACCCTCACCGGCAACAGGGCGACCGTGGACGGCACCTCGCTCTCCTGCGCTGCCGGTGGTTTTGGCCACTTTCTCATTGCGGCGGCCAAGGTCTCGACAGGGACGGTGGTGACTCTCACGAGCGTGACCGGCTCCAGCAACAACGCCACGGCGGCGAGTTTCAGCAAAGGCGTGGCTGGTGGGTTCTACGGCGCGCTGCTGTCTGGCTCCGCTGGGACGACGATGACCGTCGCTGGCAGCACTCTCAACTCCAACATGGCCACCATCGCGCACACCGCGACCGGCGTGGCCTCGGCCAACAACGTTGTGGGCGGGTGTATGGCGAGACTTTTCGTTGCGGGGGCGGCGTCTTACTCTCTGACCTTCAGTGGAGCAACTACCATCAGCAAGAACTCTGGCACGCTGTCGACCAACGTGGCCACGTCAGTTGTGGCTGGTGGTGTTGCCACGCAGCTCATGCTTGCGTCAACAGCGCTGACTACGTCAGTCAGCGCCATCACCTTGTCAGAGAATACGGCGGTTGGCTCCGGCACCACCGCGATCTACGCCGCCGGTGGCATTGCGGAGGTCGGGCTCTCGCTCATGACAAGCTGTGTGGCGACTTTGGTTGGCACTCTCGTGCACAACAACACGGTCACGGTCACCTCTGGCATGACCCTGGCAGCGGGTGGTTTGCTCCTGCAGCACTCCAACTCGACAGGGTCGGTGCACACGCTCACCTCCGTCAGCGTCAAGGGGAACATTTGCCCCACGAACAATGTGGGATGCACCGGGGGCGTCTCGCTGACCGTCGACTACGCGCTTGTGTACCGCCTCTACCAGACCACCAACGTCTTCCTGGAGAACTTTGGGCCCGGTGGCGTGGGGCACGAGGTGGTCCACGTCAACGACATCAAGTTCGACAACGACAACACCAACGGGAAGCCCTCGTGCCTCGACCCCGCGTACATCGGCCTGTGGACGGGCAACAGCTGGACTGGCAACAGCAGCATCACCTTCACCAACGACAGCTTCACGTCCGGCCTTGGGGCGATGGCTGGCGGGCTGCGCCTCAGCAGCCCTTCCTGTGGCGACGGGATTTCCTGGACCCTCTCCGGGGTCTCGATCACCTCCAACGCAGGTGTGAGGTACGGCGGTCTCCACATCAAGGGCGGCACATCCTCCGGCGGGTCGTTCAAGCTCTCGTCGTGCACAATCAAGGGCAACTATGCGCAACCCCGCAGCGCCACCGCAGCCTACGCCACTGTGACGCCTATGAGCGGGGCCGAGCCTCACAAGGACTGTCGCGGGGGCGGCGTGGCCCAGACTGGCGGTGCCGTGCTGGTCGTAGAGGACTCCACCGTCTCCAGCAATACAGCCGGGATGGGTGGTGGAGTCTATTTGGAGTCTCGCCCCTCGCTGCTGCGGTCCACGTTCCAGAGCAACCAGGCGGACTGGGCTGGCGGTGGCATCTGTCTGTGGGAGAAGAACACGTTCCGCCGCAACCTGTATCTGACCAGCGTCAGCGTCTTGTCGAACAAGGCCCTGTCGGGAGGAGGGGCGTGGGTGAAGACGTCTTACGGAGGCACCGTAGACCTAACCGAGTCAACGCTGAGCCTGAATTCCGCTACGGACTTCCACAAGCGTTTCACGACGGACACGCTTGCGCCGTACACGCCGTTCTCGCTCACGGGGGCGGGCGGCGGTCTCGCGCTCCACTCCACGGCGACGGTGTCGTCGACGCTGACGCTCCACAACTCGACGCTCGCCAACAACACTGCCTACATCGGCGGCGGCTCCCTGATCCATATGGAGTCGGGCGACAACGTGGGCGGGCCCCACAAGCTGGTGTTTTCCAGCATGACTGTGCAGTACAACACGGCCGAGGAGCCGACAGCGCCGGTGACGCAGCACACTGTCTGCGGCACTTCCTGCAAAGTCGCGTGCGAGTGCGTGTACCACGCCGGTAGCGGCGGCGGCGTGTACTACACTGTGCGACAGGAGTTCCCGAAAGGTGGGACCCCGACCAACGACGCCGTGTTCTCGAGCTCGTCCTTCTTGTACAACACCGCGCACCGCGACGGCGGGGGGCTGGCGATGGTGCCCACCCTCGACTCGAGCGACACAGCGCGGCCCCCGACCAGCGCTGCGCTGACGTCGGTCACCTTCACCGGGAACTCCGCGCTTGGCAAGAGCGTGGTGGTGCCTCCGCCGGGCCTCACTGCGAGCACCCTGGTGTTCGGCGGTGGCGGCCTGTTCCACGGGTCGTGCTTCGGGGTTCGGTGCGGCGTGCTCACGATCACGTCGAGCACGTTCGAGGCCAACACGGCGTACAGTGGTGGCGGCGGCTTCATTGCCCACCGCGGCTGCGTCCTGACGCAGAACAAGTTCCTGTCCAACTCCGCCATCGGAACCACCACCACCACGGGGGTTGCGGGCGGTCTCGGCTTGTACTTTGAGGAGGTGTCCTCCATCACCATGGTCAACAACGCCGTCAGCAGCAACACGGCGACCTCCAAGGGCGGCGGGCTCTACGTGACGTCGGCGGGGACGACTGGCGCTGCCCTCGGCTCTCTGCAGATCAACCAGACGACGTTTGCCGTCGGCGACCTGGGGTTCCTAAGTAACTCGGCAGCGAACGGCGCTGGTCTCGCCCTGGTGCGGGTGAACTTATGGATGCAAAGCGTCATCCTGCGCGGCAACACCGCGACGGCGTCGGGCGGTGCAATCAACGCTAACACCGTGACCGGGTACCTCTCGGGGGTCTACTGTAAGGAAAACAAAGGTTTCGATGGGGGCTGCATCCACGCAACCGGGGGCGCTCTGGCCATCACAGACGTGTGTGGCGGCCTGGCTTGCCCGCCCACCCAGGGCTTTTGGACCAATGCCGCCACTGGCCGCCGCGGTGGTGGCCTGTACTTGTCGGGCGGAGTCCACACTCTCACACAAGTCTTTGTCGCCCAGAACTCGGCGCTAGAGGCCGGAGGCGGCCTGTACTCGCAGGACGTGTCTCCTCTAACGATCACAGTCCTGGCGTGCCGCTCCAACTCGGCAACGAGCGGAGGCGGGATGGCGCTCTCCAACGGGAAAGCTATCGTGACTGGCGGCATCTTCTCCAACGGCGACACGGCGAGTGTGGGATTCCACCTCAATACAGCGACGGAGCAAGGCGCTGCGATCACTGTCACTTCGGTCGACGTCCCCGTGGGCTTCAAGACCTTGACCATGACGAGCTACTCCAGCCAGCGCCTGCGTATCGTCGGCAACAAGGCCAACGGCCTCGCGGGCGCTCTCTCGCTGGACGGCAAGGCGACCATGAAGCTCTCTCAGATTGATTTCCTCGACAATCAGGGGCTGCATTTCGGAGGCGCGATCAGCATTGCCGGGACGTCGGACTCGGACATCCAGAACTGCGACCTCCGCCGCAACTCCGCTCGCACGGGGGCTGCCATCTACATCCAGAGCCCTGTCGCGGTGGTGTTTTTGCGGTTCATGACGATTGTGGAGAACAGAGCCGGGGGGGAGGGCGGCGCGCTCTACGCGCTCGGAGACAGGTCCTCGCAGGTCTTCGGCAAGCTGCTCGACATCAAGTGCTGGGACTCGACGATCTCCTACAACACCGCAGGCTCGGCTGCGGGCGGGTTCTACATTGGCGCGTTCGTCAACGCGACTATGCGCAACCTCCAAATCATCGGCAACCAAGCGAGCTCCAACGAGGGGGGCGGCCTCGTAGTGGCCCCCGAAGGCAACATGTACATGTACAACTGCGCCATCCAGAAGAACGAGGCGAGCTCTGGAGGTGGCGGCGCCGTCAAGGCGTTGGGTGTCCTCGCTCTGTACGAGACCATCCTGGAGAACAACGTTGCCAAAGGT
>QUTJ01031225.1:0-10440 GCA_003573635.1 Goniomonas avonlea | reverse complement strand
CCCCCCGCTAGTCACCGGCGTCCGGAAAAGCAACACAAGGCTCTACAAGGCTCTTGCCTCTGCCTCCCTTCGCCTGTCACCGCTCCCCTCCTCAGGTGCGGTCGGCAAGAGAGTTGGGGGCCGCGTGGTGCTGGCTCTGCCCCCAGCACCCTCCCCCCTGTCACCGCATCCCTCCTCTCCTCCTGACCGAGTGCGGAAATCACTCACACCTTGTCCTTGGAGATTGTTGTGACCCAAGTCACCGTCAGTCTGCCTCCCTTCTCCTCTCACCGCGTCCCGCTCCCGCTCCCCTTCCCTGCTCCTGGAAACTAGTTTTTGGTCACACCTTGTCCTTGGAGATGGTGATCTCGTTGCTGCCCAAGTCACCGTCAGGCCCGCCGGTCTGCAGCTTGGTCACAGTGCTCTCGTCGATGTTGAACTTCTTCAGCGTCTCGGTCACGTACTTGTGCACGGAGCGCGTGGTCATGCCGTAGGTGTCGTGGGGGATGCCACCCAGGCTCGGGGGCTTGCCGGTGGTGAAGGCCTTCCAGAAGGGGTAGCCCTGTTATAGTCATTGATTAGAGTGTGGCGCTTGGGGTAGAGAGAGTGAAGAGAGGAGAAAGGGAAAGGGGAGGACGAAGGGAAACGGGAGGAGGCGGCGGAGGAGGGGAACACTCACGCGGCGCTTGGAGTAGAGAGCGAGCTAAGAGAAAAGTAGGAGGTGACACTCACGCGACACTAAGAAACGAGAGGAGGGGGCGAAGGAGGGGAAAAGGAGGGAGCGAGCCAAGAGAAAGGGGGGAGGGGAACACTCACACGGCGCTTGGAGTAGAGAGAGAGAAGGGAGGAGAAAGGGAAAAGCGCTGCGCTTGGAGGAGAGGGCGAGCTAAGAGAAAAGGGAGGAGGTGACACTCGCGCGACACTGAGGGAAGGGAGGAGGAGAGAAGGGAGGAGGAGAGAAGGGAGGAAGAGAGAAGGGAGGAGGGGACACTCACGCAGGGCGCTTGGAGTAGAGAGAGAAGGGAGGAGAAAGGGAACGGGGAGTAGAGAGAGAGAGAGAGAGAGAGAGAGAGAGAGAGAGAGAGAAGGGAGGAAGGGAAACGGGAGGCGGCGCAGGAGGGGAACACTCACGCGGCGCTTGGAGTCGAGAGCGAGCGAAGACACGGGAGGAGGTGACACGCACACGATACTGAGGGAAGGGAGGAGGGGGCAACGGAGGAGGGAGCGAGCCAAGAGAAAGGGAGGAGGGGACACTCACGCGGCGCTTGGAGTAGAGAGCGGCCCACTCCATGAGGTCCGCAGTGTTCTCGTCAGGGCCCAGGAAGAGGATCTCCTGCTGGCCGAGGTGGTCGACGATCTGGGGGTGCGGGAGGAGCAGGTCGAGGAGGCCGGAGACGTACTTGCGGAAAGCGTACTCGACGTTCTTGGAGTTAGTGAGGCCGCTGGTGAGCAGGACGGTGCCCTTGCTGCCTGCCTCGGGAATGTCCTTGTTCTTCCTCATCTGTGGTGGAGTGAGTGCGAGTGAGTGAGGGCGAGTGCGTGCGCGTGAGTGCGAGTGAGTGCGAGTGAGTGCGAGTGTCTGATGTGACTGAGTCCGACTGAGTCCCGACTGAGTGCGAGTGAGTGAGTGAGTGAGGGAGAGAGAGGGGAGAGTTAGAGAGGGTCAGGCCGCTGGTGAGCAGGGGGACGGGGGGGGGGCGACAGACAGACACACACCTGGGTGTGGGCGAGGTTGTAGTTCTCCATGAAGAGCGACTCCTTGTTGCGGCCGTACACGACGGGGTTGTCGGACTTGATAGCGCGGATACCGCCGCGGGCAATGTCGTCAAAGCGGATGTGGAAGCCGTGGAAGTCGTTGGACATCACCATGAAGAGACCGAATGGGACCTGGGCGTGGTGGTGAGCAAGGCGATCTTGTCTGCTCCCCCTCTCCCCCTCTCTCTCGCCTCTCCCTCCCCTTCCCTCTCCTCTCTCTCTCTCATTGTATGTCTCTCTCTGTGTGTGAGCCGTGGAAGTCGTTGGACATCATCAGGAGGGAGGCAGAGAGAGGATTCAAGCCATTCAGGAAGCACTAAGCGGCCACAGACTCCAAGGAGAGAGGGAGAGAGGGAGAGAGGGAGAGAGAGGGGGGGGGGGGAGGGAGAGAGAGGGGGAGAGAGAGGGAGGGAGTGAGAGAGAGAGGGAGAGAGGAGGCGGGGGGCGAGAGGGAGAGGGAGAGAGAGGGAGAGAGGGAGGAAGGGGGAGGGGGAGAGAGAGAGGGGGGAGAGAACCGAGGGTCGCACCTCCAAATCAAGGTCGCCGATAATGCCGGGGTTGAGGCGGTAAGAAATGTTGGACTTGGGGAACTTGTGGAAGTTGGTCTTGAGGACGGAGCAGTTGAACTGCAGGAACATCTCGAGCACGTTGAGGTCCTCCTCGTTGACGGCGACCTGGTTGGATCAGTCAGTCTCCGTCTCCATCTCTCTCTCTCTCTCCCTCATTATTTCCCGCTGCGCGCGCGTTTGTGTGTGTGCGTGTGCGCGTGGGGGTCTCACACAGGGTTCCCTGTGTCACGTCGCCCAGGATCAGTCCCCCTCCCTCCACTCTGCGGTTCTCTGTGCGAGCGCGGGTGTGTCTCTTCAACGGACCTTCTTGATCTGCTTGGCGAGGCCGGGGTTGGGAAGCGGCAGTCTCTCTCTCTCTGTGTGTGTGTGTGTGTGTGCGCGCGCGCGCGCGTCTCTCTGCGTGTGTGTGTGTGCGTGTGTGTGCGTCTCTCTGCGTGTGTGTGTGTGTGCGCGCGCGCGCGTCTCTCTCTGCAGTGTGTGTGTGCGTGTGTGTATGTGCGCGCGCGTCTCTCTCTGCAGTGTGTGCGTGTGTGTGCACACAGGCTCTTCAACGGACCTTCTTGATCTGCTTGGCGAGGCCGGGGTTGGGAAGCGGCTGGTGGGTCGAGCCGGGGGAGGTAATGTTGACGAAGTCGTTGTAGAGGTCCTGCATCACGTCGGGGTACTTGGTAATGACCTGGAGGACGCGTCAGTCTATTTAAACAGACACCACTCTCTCTCTCTGTGTGTGTGTGTCTGTCTGTCTGTCTGTGAGGCACAGCGCGACAAACGGTTGTCCTCACACAACCTCAAACCTCCTTGGCCGCTAACTAGGCCACCACTAACTCTGCGTTACAAACGGAACTTTGGCAATTAAGGAGGCTCCGGAGGCCACTAACTACGCGCTCAGCAGGCCACTCTACGAGGCCAACGAGGAGGAACCAAGGCGTCACCTGGGCGATGTTGTCCTCAAACAACTAGGCCAGCAAGGAGGCCACTAACTAGGCCACTAAGCCTCTACGAGGAGGAGCCAAGGCGTCACCTGGGCGATGTTGTCCTCAAACAACCTCAACCTCCTTGGCCATTAAGGAGGCCACTAACGAGGCCATGAAGGAGGCCTACTAGGCCAGCAAGGAGGCCACTAACTAGGCCACTAAGCCTCTCCGAGGAGGAACCAAGGCGTCACCTGGGCGATGTTGTCCTCGGTCACGTGCTCGTGGCGCATGAGCTTGCGGAGCGAGAGGATGCGGCTGATGTTCTCGGGGTTGCCACGAAGCTGGTCAAGGAGAAAGGCGAAGTCCTCGTTGTCCTGGCACATGGAGAGTAAGAGAGAGTGGGAGTGTGTGTGTGTGAGTGAGAGAGTGCGCGAGAGGATGTTCTCAGGGTTGCCACGAAGCTGCTCAAGGAGGAAGGTCAGTGCCATAACTCCCCTAGTGGGTGTGTCAGTGTCATAACTCCCCTAGTGGGTGTGTCAGTGCCATAACCCCCCTAGTAGGCGTGCCGGTGTCATAACTCCCCTAATAGGTGTGTCAGTGTCATAACTCCCCTAGAAGGTCTCACCTGGTCGGTGCGTCAGTGTCAAAACTGACCCAGGAGGCTTGTCAGTGTCAAAACTCACCTGGGCAATGAAGTAGTAGGTGTACTTCTTCAGAGCAACAGCGTACGCGTACTCCTTGGCCGTGAACTCCCCGCTCATGTACAAGGGGAGGAGAGTGTGCGATGACGGCACAAGGAACAGCACACCGACCTGGTCAACACTGGTCAGTCTCGGACAGGAAAGTTCTGTAATCAATTGAGATTATAATCATTGTCCGTTTGTAATCAATGACTACAACATATTTGAAACTGTGTAACCAGTTTGAGCTGTCGCCCCCCTATGACTGATGAAGATTCGTGATGACAGGCGATCAAGATCACACGATAATTAAATTTAAAAAAGCGGCCCAAGATGTCACGGTGGTACACTCACCCACTGGTATCAGGTTTCTAGATTTTTGCCTCAAGGTTACAACTTATCGGTTCCTCAAAAAAATCAAATCGCGATCAAAAGATTGAGTGATGGTAGGCACCTGCTCGACAAACTCGTGGACCTCCTCCATGTTGGAGTCGTGCGAGAAGTACAGCGAGTAGATGATGACTCCGTTGCTGAAGGTCTCCATCATCTTGCGCTCGCAGCTGAGGTTGTGGGTGCGGAAGAGCTCGGTGATCTGGGCCATGGAGGTGGCCAAGGAAGCGCGGCGGAAGCCAAACATGACGGGAATGGATTTGTCCCAGTGAGGGGGGAAGACCTGAAGAAAACGGTTGGTTTGGTGATACAGAGAGACAGAGGAGATGGGGTGGGGGTGGCCCACTCCGGTTGCCTGTCCGAGACCCAGAACAAACACAGAGGCAGAGAAGAGATAGGGGAGCACTCTCTCGTCCCCCCCCCCCCTCCTCCCCCTCCACGACAACAAACACAGAGGCAGAGAAAGAGATGGGGAGAGCACCATCGATCTCTCCTCTCTCTCTCCTCCCCCCCCCCTCCACGGCGGTCACCAGCTCTTCAACCTACTCCTCCCCCTCTCAGCTTGAGAGCAGGGACAAGCGAGACAGCATCTGCTCGCCCGCGCTACTCCCTCCCTCCCTCACTGACCTTGAGAGGAGGCGACAGGTGGGAGACTGCGGCAGTCACAATCTCTTCTACCTACTCCTCCGTTGCTCCCTCCCCTCCCACTGACCTTGAGAGCAGGGGACAGGTGAGACACCGCGGCGGTCAGCATCTCCTGGTATCTCTCGACGACGTCGGGGCGCTTCGACATGTGGAAGGTTGTCGAGGCAACCTTGGTCAAGTCCGTCGAGGTGGCGTGAGCAGAGGGCAAGATGTACTGGGTCTTGTCCATGATATACATGGAGAGCTGAGAGGAGCCTCCGAGCACAGCAGGACCCTTGGACTTGATGTTGGTGATGGAGTAGCCAGAGTCGGGGTTGCCAGACATGATCTTCTCCATATTCTCCTCCACGGTGACAATCGACGCGTGGTTGTTGGGGCAGATGTAGAGGGAGTGGTCCTCAGTTTCCACGCTGGGGGGGCGGGGACGTTAGTTCCTGTGACTTGCACTGGACAGACACGAGTCGTTACCTGATGTAGATGTCGAAAGGATGACCGCTGTGGGCAGCCAGCAACTTTGCGGCAATGTAGGACTCAATGTGTTGCGCGGTCTCTTCGGGGCTAAAGCGGTCGAAATAGAACGAGTGGAAATCGAGCATGTTGTAGTACCAGTCGACAGCCTCCAGCACCGTGCGCTTCTTGTACGTTCCGGACTCGAGAAGAGTCCTGTAGGCCTGGGAACGCGAGGATTACACAAGGTTTTCCATCAAAAACAGTGAGACTGCGTACCTGATCCATGTGCTCCTGAGTCGCGCCGCTGCCTTCACGTAGCTTGAGCTCACCGGTGACAATGGCAGGTGCCTGCTCCTCCTGCCGGGGCACAGCCCCATGCTGCTCCAGCAGAGCGGTGATGTCGCTGAAACCACTGCGCTGACCATCGACCCACGGGGTATGTCCCCAGCGATCCTCGGCGTTAACATCAGCACCCTTAGCCAGGAGAAACTTGACGATATCGGCCCTGCCAGCAGCAGAGGCGATGTGCAAGGCGGTCCGCTTGTCGTAGTCGCCCATGTTGACATCATGACCAACCACAGACTCAAGAAGTGTCTCCAAAGCATTGATGTCGCCAGCCGCAGCCGCGTGGCACAGGCTCGAACCATGCTCTTGGGGGCTAACAGTCAGCTTGCCACCGTGAGCGCGCAGGTCCATGGCGACGTCGGAGCGGCGGTGCTTACAAGCCAATGACAAGGGCGTCTTTCCATCAGCAGAAATAGCATTAACAGCGGCGCCCTTGCTCAAAAGGTAAGTGCACATGCTGACGTGCCCTTCGCGCGCGGCGTGATGGAGAGGAGTCATCAGGTTGTCGTCAAACTTGTTGACATCCACGCCACACTCCTCAACAAGCACCCTGACTGCAGCAACATTGCCATCCAACACCCGGGCAATCAACTCGGGGTCCACCTGCAAAAAAGAATGAGGATCAGGCTGCAGGTGGAGCCCGAACACCCTGTGCGCACCTTCGCATCAACAGAGAAGAATCGGGCGAAGGGCCGCCCAACAGGGATGGCAACCTGGGGAAAGAAAGCAACCCCGTTTCGCTGGGAGCTACGAATCACGTTGCGAGAGCTCCGAAGAACGGCACGGCCCAAGACGCCGACCGCACGGGCGCCTGTGATGCGCAACATGACACACTGGCAACCCAGTCAGGAGGGAACGAGAGAAAAATCCTGACACACCGCACACGCATATGGGGCACGTCCCTAGTTGTCACGCATTCGATTGGATATCCCTTATGCGTCAACTTATGACTGTACTATCGAAGTCCGAGTTCTTCGCTAACTTTCAAGAGGCGTTCAGGAATGTGCTTGAAGAGTTGGTTCGCCAACGCGGTGATTGTCGCCACAATCTTGTCAGGTGAGCCTTTGGGTTTTCGTTTTTTCAACATTGAATCTGGAGCGCAGTGGTCGCTTTAGGGGTGATTGTTTTGGATCGGGAGAATTCTCCCAGTCCGCCGCATCCAAGCGTGAAGCCTGGTTCTCCATCGGTTCACCTGGCTCATGTGAGCAAAGAGGCAAAAACATATCGCTCTATTGCCAGGGTAAAGAAGCATTTTGAACACAAGTCGAAAATCCTGCGCGCCAACGCCGAGCGCCTTGAGAAGGAGAAGGAAGCTGTGGAGGCTGCCAAACGCAAGCTCAGCAAGGCCCTCCGGAAGGAAGAACGGAAGGAGCTGGTCCGCTCGTATTGGAGCCAGAAAAAACGAGACAAAATGAAGGAGCGGTATCTGAGAGCAAAAAGCCTGAAAGCCAAGCTTGCGCACCCTCATGGGACAGAGGCGGTGCACCACAAGGACCCCTTCAAATCCCATTACGACCCCGCAGCGTCAGCCGACAAAGCACTAATGGATCAGATTGCTGGGGAAGATGCAGGAACGGGTACAATCAAGGATTCCTTAGGTCATTCCGAGGTTGGGTCCAAAAACTACCTGGGCACGGACTCAGAGGACTAAAACGACATGTTTTCAGTGTCGTTGTTGACCCGAATGCGCCATGAGCGCAGAATCTTGTTCAACAGCTAACTGAGCGAAAGCGACTCCATGGCGTCGTCTTAGGACTCCCCTTTTGTTTCTGTGCATGTGTCTCAGAAAGTCCGCCTTCTTTGTGCATAAACGATGCTTCTTATTGTCCGAGCGTTCCCCCGATTGAGACACACACGGCACTTTAAAGAGGGTTATACTTTAAAAGAGGGTTATACTTTAAAAGTCGACATCGAGCCTCGCGTGCCATGGCTGAACACTGCGATTTCGGACCACATACAACTCCGTCTGTTTTCATTGCCAGAAGTCATCTATGGAGAGCCAGTCTCCCATCATAATCCGAGATCATGGCTTCTGAGAGGGAGACGGAGCGGGAGAGAGAGGGGGGGAGGGAGGAGGGACAAGGAGAGAGAGAGAGAGAGAGAGAGAGAGAGAGAGAGTGAGAGAGAGAGAGAGTGGAGGGGGGGGAAGAGATGTACAGGGAGGAGAGCCAGCATACCGTCGTAGTCCGAGATGGCTTCTGAGAGGGAGAGGAAGCGGAGAAAGCGAGGGAGGGAGAGAGGGAGGGAGGGAGAGAGAGCGGGGGGGGGGGGTCAAGTCATTCATGAACCGCTGAGCGGCGCAGAGAGAGAAAGGAGGGCGGGGGGAGAGACGCGAAAACAGGGAGTTTGGATGAGAAATACATCGCCCATTCTTGTGTATTTCTCACGTTTTTCCGACACCTCAACCCTAAGAATCTCCGATCTCCGCTCTTCGCCCAATTCTGACCAGAGAGGTTGACCGAAAAAGGTGATGGGGGTTTGGGGGTGACGACCCCAACAGCTGTGCAATGGTGAGCAGTGGGGATCCCGAACGTCGTGCATTTCCGACGAATCCACTTCCCGACCCCAGCGCCAATGCTGGGGGCCAGCACACACGTGGCATTCTCTTGATGCTCCGTTCAAACAACGAGAACATTGAGCAATTGCTTACCACGGTGGCTGTTGTAGCGGCGTTGTTCCTGAGCTTAGTGGTTGGCCTCGGGTTAACCGTCAGCAGAGATGAGCTGGTGTTCGGCGACTACCGCAATTTGATCTTGCAGGGTGAATTTCAGTCCAGCCTTGAGTTCAGGTGGTTCGTCGTGCAAGAATTAGAGCAAAGCAACTTCAACTTCACCGTGACACTGGGAAGCGCGGTGTTCGACATCAAGGCGTTGCTCCTCACGCACACTCCGGGTGCAACCGATCCGCACGGTTCAAACGCTGAGTGGGTTCGCGACCTCCTCGTTGCCAGCGAAATAACCTACGCCGAGATGGTTCCGCAGCGGGTCTCTGCATTCATATCTGCCAGAGGTTTTCGCACGACCTCGTCTGTCTACTGCGAGATTTGCTTTTGGGCCATTTGGACTTCGTGCATGTGTCTCTTTCTGTGTCTATGGTTGGTGATCGCGTACCACGGGAGCCAAGTTCAGGCACTCCATGCAAAAGGAAATAGCGTGCCCTTGATTTGGTACAATCGTTTCGCTTTGCCGCTCGGTGCCCTGGCCTGCCTCATGTTGTCCGCGTCAGTCATGCTTTTCATCGCTATGTGCGGTCACCTCGTCAGGACCCGGTTTCCTTTCTGGCTGGGTCCAGTGGGTTTCGGACTGTGGGCTTGGGCTGTCGCTACCCCGACGTTTGCCTTCACACCGGTCATTGGGATCTTCCTGATGTTCTTTGTTGTGCACAAAGGGCGAGCCTCGAAGCGGGTGAGACCATGGATCGACGAGCAATGTCGGGGTGATGATCGGCATAATCAGATAATCAGAAGCCGATCATCAGAAGCCGCAGCCAAACGGCTTCATGACGAAAAACCGCAACCGGTAGAGTTGCTCTAAGAAGCCGTTTGGCTGCGGCTGTGCACATGGTGTGACGAGCTCGAGTGCTTGTATATTGAACCATTGTGATAACTCCTAATATATACCGCTTTGCAAGCCTCGATGTCCTGGAATGTGACGTGTGCGGCGTGTTTGAGTGAGGGAAGCACCCACGGCCTCGTGTGAGAGTTCTGGTGATAGTCTGGTGCTTCATATGCAATAGTCACTGAGTTGCACGCCCCTCGTGGGCAGGACGATGCTGATAGATATTATCTGCAGCTGGAGTTTTAAGACCCACGCCATTTCAGGAAGCACCAACGGTGTTGTAAGAAAACACGATGTCACACGGAGGTTCACCGTGCTCAACTTATATTACTACATGCCATGATGCATGAGACCCATTGTGCTGAGTACTACTTGTGGTTCGCGCTACAGGCTTGTGGCGTTCTGAGGTGGGTGTTGTGACTGCCTGTCTGTGCGTCTCTCTACCCCCCCCCCCCCCCCCCCCCCTTGACGTTGTGGTGCGGTCACTGTGCCAGAGTCTGGGCTGAGAGTGCTCAGACAGACCCACCATGGTCTGTCCGTGCGTCTCTCTAACTCCCCCACCGAGGGAGGGGCGTGTAAAACCTGTGAAAAAGAGATAGGAGTGGGAGGAAGGGGGGGGGGGTCGAGTGTGATGGAAGACTGCGACCTTGACGTTGTGGTGCATGGTCACTGTGACAGAGACATTGAGACACACACGGCACTTTAAAGAGGGTTATATTTTAAAAGTCGACATCGAGCGAGGCCACGTAGTCCGCGAAGTCAGCGTGCCATGGCTGAACACTGCGATTTCGGACCACATACAACTCCGTCGCAACCGCAGATACCAGCCGCTGATCGTGAGAAACTAGAACGACCGCGCCTGCACCGGGTAATCAGACGCTCGGGACCAACCAAACGACCGAACACCCGACCACGAACCAGAAAACGCGACACACCGGAGCACACACAACAGAAACACCAACGCTACCCTCTTCGCTAGCGAGGCCCGGAGGGAGAAGGGGGGAAGGGGGGAGGGAGAGACTTTGGCTGTCGGCTGCGTTCTCTGAAAACGACACCGACAGGTGTCAACACTGTGTGAGGACCCACCTGCTCTCACTGTCGGAAGTCATCTCAGGAGAGCCAGTCTACCGTCATAATCCGAGATGGCTTCTGAGAG
>QUTJ01031224.1:0-10435 GCA_003573635.1 Goniomonas avonlea | reverse complement strand
GAGGAGGGAGAGGAGGGAAGGGGGAAGACCGAGGAGGGGAGGAGGAAGCAGTACGAGGAAAGAGGAGGAAAGGGGGGAGAACGAGGAGAGGAGGAGGAGGAGAGAGAAAACAGTAATTGTCACATCAGCTGAACAACCCCGCACCGAGCGTGATCCGAGATCGAAACGAGGGCGCGAGCTGGTAAAACAGCTCTTCCTCGTTGACTGGCATAGGCTTGCGATCACTCACAGCGCCGACCTGCCGCCGTTCCCGTTGTCGCTCCTGGAACTTCACAAACATCTGCAGTTCCAGTTTTCGATGCAATCCTGGCTCAAGCTTTTTTCTGCGATGGTCATGCCTCCAGCCACCGCCGCCGTCACCGTGTGGGCCGTGGTCACCACCATCACGCCCGCCGTGATTGCTCCCACCGTGATTAATTTCGCCGTGATGGCTCCAGCCGTGATGGCCTCCGCCGTAATGGCCTCCCCCGTGATGGCTCCCGCCGTGATTCATTTCGCCGAGATGGCCTCCGCCGTAATGGCCTCCGCCGTAATGGCCTCCGCCGTGATGGCTCCCGACGTGATTCGTTTCGCCGTGATGGCTCCAGCCGTGATTGCTCCCACCGTGATTCATTTCGCCGTGATGGCTCCCGACGTGATTCATTTCGCCGAGATGGCCTCCGCCGTGATGGCCTCCGCCGTGATGGCTCCCGACGTGATTCATTTCGCCGTGATGGCTCCCACCGTGATTCATTTCGCCGTGATTCGTTTCGCCGTGATTGCTCCCACCGTGATTCATTTCGCCGTGATGGCTCCCGACGTGGTGGCTCCCGCCGTGATTGCCCCCGACATGATGCAGGTCCGAACCACCTGCGCACTGCTGCGTGCCTCCGCCGTGGGGCCCTGGGCATGCACCGCCGTGACCGCCACGACCCAACTGCCCTGTGGAGGAGTGCGTGAGTATGTATGGATGTATGTATGAATTGTATGACTGTCTGTCTGTATGTACGTATGTATGTAATTGTATGACTGTCTGTCTGTATGTACGTATGTATGTATGTCTGTATGTATCTATCCATGTCTGTATCTATGTTGTGGATGTACATATGCGTGCGTATGTGTCCAGGATGTATGCATCCATGCATGCATGCATGCATGTATGTATGTATGGATGTATGTATGTATGTAGTATGTATGTATGTATGTATGTATGTATGCATGCATGCATGTATGTATGTATGTATGTCTGTGTGTATGTAACTATGGTGGCTGGGGAGGAGGACCGTGAATGCCGCCGTCGTGCGGCCCTTGCCATACGCCTCCGTGGCCGCCGCTCCCAAACTGCCCTGGCGGCTGGGGCTGCGCTTGGCCTCCACTGTGCATGCCTCCGCCCCCACGGTGCCGCGAATCACCACCACTGCCCTTGGCCCCGAGATTCGTGGAACCGCCGCTGCTGCTGCCGCCGCCGCCATTGCCGCCTGGCCACGGGGGGCCGCCATCTCCAAAATACCTATTTTGTCGCGGGGGTGCAAAGTTGGTGGGGGGGGCGTGATTCGTGAACCGGTGCTGGCTGTAATCTTCAGGGTGTCGCGGAGGGCTTCCGCCCAGTTGGCCACCGGTGTTGCGCAGATGTTCTTGTCTGGACCAGTCACTGCCGCGCCACTGCTGACCACGGGTGCTGTGCGACTTCCCTTCATTCGGATGCTTGCCACCAGCTGCGTCCAGACCGGGATCTATCAGGATGTTTGTCACCATCAGGCACTGCCCGCAAAGAGAGTCCTCCAATCCCATTTCTCGGCAGGCTTCGTCCATGCCATTGTCCTCAAATCCTGGTGGTTGGGAGCTCGCCGATGTAAACAACAGCAAAGTAGTAAAGTCCTGTGACGTGTTGGCGAGGCAGCGCGGGGCTGTGAGGCGGAGTCCAAAAGTTGATTCACTGTGCACAAACGCTTCGCGCGTGCTCAATTCGCCAATGCTGACACACACACGAGAGCCGAAGTCGTCGAACGTGTCGGGGTGACACAGACACGCACTGCTAGTGTGTCCGCAGGTCCCGGAATACCCTTCTATTCCGATGGGAGGGGTAAAACCTGAGCATGTTGACAAATAGAAGCATTTTCTGCCGGCTCCAGGGATGTCGTAACAGTGATCCAAGACAATGGACTGCAGGTTGTATATGTGCCCGTCGAGCGTGAAAAAGCAGGATTCTGAAGAAGGTGGAGGCTCGACGAGAGAGGTTGCACCTTGTCGAGTCGGTGTTGACAACGCATGCGTCTCCTGTCGAGTGGGAAACAATACAAAAGTTGCGAAGATCGAGAGTGCCAAACTAAAAAGCAGTGCCAGCCCCACTGCAGTCAACCACCAGCGCCTGGAAGCAGGCGCTGAATTGTCCTCTTTACCTTTGTGACCTCCATCATCTATCGGGCGTGTTAATTGAGAACATCGCGCCAAACCCAAGTAGCACACCAAGCGCAGCGCAGGTATACGGTGTTAGCGACGTGAGTAGATGGGTCCTCGATTCTCCGCAGTGTTCACAAAAGAGTTCTGGCTGACAGGACCTATCGGGAGCGAAGGCAAAGAATTTGTGCGGTGGCATTCAGAGGCATGTGAATTTGATGCGGGCCTTCTTTTTCCCAAGACGCCGAAAGAATGAACGTCAGAAGCTGTGCCACGCCACCAGGCTTCAGCTGCCTCCTGCTCAACTTGTCCGAGTCTTGTCGAAGATAAGGCTTATCACAGCCTTTGATAGACCGCAATCTTCGTCTTTTGTCGAGCACTTCGGTTAGCAAGTAGTGATCTTTCCTTTTTCGTCTTGTCCAAGCCTCGGCCCTTGGAGCTGCCAATGCCTCTGAACTTGCTAGACCAAAAGGTGGCGGGGAGCCTGAGAGGTGATGTGACCATTACGAGTTTTACTCGTGTGGTTGAAGAGTTAGTGTTCAATGCAGTTGATGTGAGGATTTGTGTTTTGGAATGTGCTGCTGATGAACTTGCAGTCAGAAGCCACCAGAGTCAACATCAAGGTGGACGCGCCGAGATGCTTCATCCAAGTTCGTGATAACGGACGTGGCATGGGTTTCAACGTGCGTTCGCTCTAGGAAACCTATTGTTGTTGCTTCTGACGCTGACACAGGACCTAGCTCTCGCCGGGCAGCGATATATGAGCAGCAATTTTCATCAAGGTGGCGAGCGCGGCTGCCCGTACGGTTGCCGGGGGGAAGCACTTGCGTCAATTGCAGAAGTTTCGATCCTTGAAATTTTGAGTAGATCTGGGCAGGCTCCCAGTGAGACCAACCTGAAGCACCTCAGAAACGGAAAGTCTCCAGTCTTGAGCCGATCTAATGAGCTACACGGAATCGGGACGACCGTAACTTGCCGTGACCTGTTTTATAATCGACCAGTGCATAGGCAAAGACTTTTGGGAAAACAAAAAAGTATTGATGCCGAGGTTGAGAGGGTTCAATGGAGCATTCGTTGCGTGGCACTCGCCCATCCCGAAGTTGCTTTCTCTGTGTTCGACTTGGGACGTTCTGTTTCCCTCTTTTCAACTCGCAAGGTTTTCAACAATACTGTGCGACAAACTCTGATAGTCATGTTCACAGGTATCTGGCATTGCAGCCAACTTTTCCCAGATCTTCGGAGCGAACATTGCTGAAACGTTGTCGGAGGTTGAAGTCGGCCTTGCTAACATTCGTCTGTGCGGCCTTTTCTCACCATCAATGAGCGCACACCAGACAAAGGTACAAGCGCGCTTGGGTTTAATGCGTGTAATAACAGTCCAGAAGGATCTCCAATTTGTGTTCATCAACCAGCGCCATTGCGTGCAGTCTGAGGTTCAGAAAGTCGTCAACCGCACGTACAGCTGTGCCCCGTTGTCTAGCGTTTGGAGTAACCCAAATCAGATATACACGCCTTGCGAAGGATAAAGGTTTGAAAGCGTCACCGTGCCTTGCCAGCTGGGCGCAGCGCGCCGCCGTGGATCACCCCAACAGATATCCAGTCTTCGTTCTGCAGGTCTTTTGCCCCGAAGTACGGTCACTGAGGTGGGCACTCTCGTTTCTAATGGAGCACAGGCTGCCTACCACATCACCTTTGATCCCACCAAGACACTGGTGGAATTCCAGGTTAGACAGGGGCCACTCTCGTGCATTCGTTAACGTGAACAACTCGCAGGACTGGAGCATCATTGAACATGCTGTTGAGTCGCTTCTTCGCAAAGTTATGGGCGGTGTGTTCGCGTGTTTCGCCTTGCCATTGACTTACCACTTGCCGAGAAGAGGAGATGAGGGTGTCAAGCCCTCCTGGATCGTACCCCCCCTGCGAATCTGATGTCCCAACCAGAGTGGATGACGAGGCCGTTGCTGCATCACCAGTTTCTCCAAGCACTCTACCTTTCATGATGCCTTGGTCCATTTTTAGGCCATTCTCCTCAAGTCCAGCGGGCTCGTGTAAACAGTCAGTTGCTCATCGAGATCTTGTCGCTACACCACCAAAACGTCGACGAGTGCTTCCTTCTAGCACGCGGATATCGACAGTGGAGGAAGGCCCTGCACGACAGTATTCGCACGTCCTGTCTTGGTCAGCACGCGTGCCGTGTGTATTTGATGTGTCGCCTGGTGAATCAAATTCGTCCTCGCCGCGACAGCGAGAAGACCAACAGAATGCTCCGATGCCCAGCTCTAACGCCTCTGGGTTGCTCTCACATCGGTCGTTCGCAAGCCCTGTTTGGTTCCAGTTGCCCCCCTGTGCGCATGCCAGTGTGGCGGAGGACGAGGCCGCTGCGCTGAGGACCGATCGCGAGCCAACAGCCGCTCTAGCAGACGAGAGTGTGTACGACGACCATGTGCTCGATGATTCTCTCTCCTGCATCATGACTCTGCTGGAGTATCATTCCACCCAGGTTTTGCCTCCTGCATACACCCCACTGGTTCTGCAGCAGTTTCGGGTCAGAAAGGTCTACCTAGAAGGTGGCATGCTGACACCCGTGCAGAACTGGGAACCCGAGACCTCGGTGATACCACCATCCGTGAGAGTGCCTGATTCCGCTCGGTGTGCTCAACTACCAACCAAGATCACCAAGGTACGAGCTCCACCGGCTTGCACGCCGAGCTGACCCGTTGTGGCAGGATATGATTCGACATGCGTTTGTCATTAACCAAGTTGACTCGAAGTTTATTGTTGTTTTGATTGGCCCTCGCCTCTACTTGATTGACCAGCACGCCGCCTCAGAGCGTATTCGACTTGAGGAGTACCAGCGAGAGTTTTTGGTAGCATCCACGGACGGCACCCGACTGCGATCGTCTGTGTTGCCAAAACCTGAGTTGTTTGATGCCTCATCCCGTGAGCAGCTGTTGCTCCGAGTTCACCGAACCACACTCATGGCTTGGGGCTTTGGAGTTTCACAGGAAAGACAGGTATCCCTTGCGCGAAAACTAGTACATATTAAACTCACTGCGTCGCTGTGAACAGGCTGTGCGGCCACGGTTTTTGTTAACTGCGCTTCCGACCGTGGCGGGAGAAGCGTTTTGTCCGGAAGATCTCCGTGCGTTTCTTCACCAGGTATGATGCAGTTGCTTCTCTGTTTAGCTGAGCCGAACCGAGATGAAGGCTAGTTTCGTGCGGTGTGTGCTCCACGATCCTTATTCCTTGCTTGAACAGTTACGTTGCATCAAGCAGAAACCAGGCACCAGCAGAAGTGTTGGTGCATGGGCGTTACGGTGTTTGTGTCTGGGACACGCAATGATGTACACTCACTTCTTGGCACAGTTGGATGCAACGAGTGGCGCAGCATACATCCCCCCACAAGCTGTACAACGGATCCTGGCCAACAAGGCCTGCCGTGGGGCAGTCATGTTCGGTGACAAGCTCACGCGCGAGCAGTGCGTTGGCATTGTGCGAAATCTTGGCGAGTGCCAGTTACCCTTCCAGTGCGCGCATGGGCGTCCATCGATGGTGCCGGTGCTGGATCTTACTCGGGTGCGCCCTGCTGAGATCTAGACACCAGAACGGTCCTGTCCGCGGCTGTACCACCGTTAACTCAGTGGGCGTAGTTTAGAACTTGTGTACCCGCTGTCTGCCTCGTTGCACACTTAAAAGGCGCTTGCAGGCAACGGCTGCAACATACTTCCCTCCTGCGCCAACACTCAGCAATCTCCCATCGCGAGTCCGTGACGAGGGGCACCTGCATGCCGCGCCCAGGGCGTTGGTCTGACGTCATGCGTCCACAGGCATGTCATGTGCTGATCTCCTCGCAAAAGCTAACATGTCCTGTTCTTGTTTGCTTCTTGTAATCTTCTGAGCTTCCTACCAGTAACCTTCCTGCTTTGGAAGCGACATTTTCATCTGCATGCGAAACACTGTGGTATTCGTCCAGACACTCGCCTCAACAGCAAAGTAAAACCACCCGAACTCCCATCGGCAGCGACAAAGACGCAGATGTGTCTCTATTTTTTTGTCCAGACACTCGCCTCAACGGTCAAGAATCCATGTTTGGCAGATATGATTGTGTCCCCGGGGACAGACAAGGGTCATTGTCACAGTCGTCTGCTCAGCCACTCAGTCAGTGTCCTCCAAGTCCACTGTGTGTGCAGTGCCCGAATCGTCCTCGAACACGACAAACGACGTCCCGGCCACGTTCCCCCGATTGAAAATTTCAATTCCTTTCGGAGTAATGGGCAACCGACGATCGTCACCCTGCGGGGAATAGGCTTGGGGTGGAGTAACAGGCAGGGCTCCGCGATCACCATCACCCTGCGAAACCGATATACTAGGCAGGGCTCTGCGATCACCATCACCCTGCGGAGTACCAGGCAGGACTCCGTGATCACCATCGTGTTCGGGTTGTATCGAATGTGAGTGGTTGTCGCTTTTGGAGGGCGACGCATGCGATGGGCTCGCCAACGTCTCAGGCAATGGGCTAGCGAACGTCGTCACATGCGTGGGACTGGCCAAGGTCGCGTGCGTTGGGCTAGCGAACATCGACACATGCGATGGGCTGGCTGAGTTGGCCAATGCCGACGCATGCGATGGGCTGGCCAATGCCGCATGCGATGGGCTGGCCAATGCTGCATGCGATGGGCTGGCCAATGCTGCATGCGATGGGCTGGCCAATGCCGCATGCGATGGGCTGGCCAGTGGCGCACTCGATGAGATGGTCAATGCATGCGCTGGGCTGGCACACGTGGGACTGGCCAACGTTGTGGGTGTGGCATCTTTCGCAAGAGCTAGCTTGGGCGATTCCGCAACGAAGGGCTGTGCCACAGGAGGTTCTGCGGGCAGCGGTACAACCTGGAAAGCGAAATCAGGGGGGGGGGGGGGAGTTGCTGCAGAGTGGGAATTATATTTTTGTGCCCACTTGTCGCTGTCTAGAATCACTCGGCGCTGCGGTTGCGTGACTACCGCTATCAGGAACTGTCAGGCGCGCCTTGCAGCCATTGCCCGCTTCCCGTAAACCAGCCGTAATCAAAGATACTGCTCAACTGATTACGGCGCACGTGACAGTTGATAGACATCGCTAACAGGATGGAACCTCTACGAAGCTGGTGCTCGGCATTAGCACCCCTTATGACTGCGCTCGCATAGAACGCATAGATAAAGGTTGTAGTTCACCTTGCTCCGTGAGCGATAACTGGCCTTGCCGCGAGGGGTCGAAGTAGCGCCCCATACGGGATAATCGAGCTTCTCGTCGTGAGCTCTGGGCCCCGACAAGTTGCTGTGCAGTTTGGACGCGGACATCGTTTCGCGGGTGACTGCGGCAAGGATAGCACCCAGTTGCGCTGAGAACTGAGCGTCCTGTTGAAGTTTGTTAAACGGCATCCATTCGGCGCCGAGCTCGTGGACGGGGGTGCAAAGCAGGTCCTCGGCTTGTCAATCAGACTGGCGTCGGGAGGGTGTGCTTGTCTGCGTGCGTTGAGTGTGTGTTTGTTGTAACTGCGTGCGTCGGCCGTGTGCTTGCGTGTTTTGTGTTCGTGTGACTGCGTGTGGGCGTGTACTTTGGTGTCTGCGAGCGACGTGCGCTCCGTGTTCGTGTGTCTGCGTGTGCACTGGTGGCGGCGTCACGCGTGTGTTCTTGTTTCTGCGTGCAAGTGTGGCTCAAGCGAGCGTGCGGCGGGGTGGAAGATCAGCAGAAGCACGGTGAGATTGCGGCCGCTCGGGTGGGCAGCACCGTGTGAGATTGCGTGCGCTCGAATGAGCAGCACGGTGAGATTGCGTGCGGTGGGGTGGGTGACCAGGCCATGGAGGGTGACGATGTCATAGCTCCGTGGTCTTGGACCAGCGTTGGAGGAGTGACAACTCGAAAGGGAAATGGGGCGACAGCTGAACTTGGCTCCACTTTGTAATCAATCGAGATCATGACTACAACGATTTTGAAAGTGTGCAGCCAAGTTGAGCTGTCGGCTCCCCTAAACGAACACACGCGCACAGGCACAGAGAGAGCGGGAGCAACACACCATCCGGTCGAGCTTCTTGCTGATTTCTTGAACACGGCACTCCAAAGTGTATATGCGGCGGTCAGCGGGTTTAGCTGGACCCTTGGCGTTGCTGAGGGTGGCAGCTTGTTCCGCCACTGCAGCAGCCACCGCGGCGACGTCACTCTGGTGGAGGGGTGCGTGAGTGTGTGTACGAATGGATGGACGTATGAGTGTATGGATGGATGCCTGTCGGTCGTTCGGGGTCTGTCTGTGTCTCTTTGATTTTTGATTCACTGAGGGTGGCAGCCATCGCAGCGATCTCACGTGAGTGTATGTATGGAGGATGGATGGATGAATGGATGTGTGGATATGGATGTACGGATGTATGAGAGTATGGATGTGGATGGATGCCTGTGTGTCTGTGTTGTCTCTCTTTGAGGAGGGAGAGGAGGGGACTGTCTGTGTTGTCTCTCTTTGATTGCAGCCACCGCAGCGATGTCACTCTAGTGCCTCCTAGTCGAGTACGATATCGTACCAGCACGACGTTTTTTTTCAGCGGATAACTTTCCGATGAGAGAATTTTCTGATCTGATTGCCAGTTTTGGGAGGAATTCAGACCCTTTGCGTGTGGTCTTGCTGGTTTCAATCCTGGCCGAATCCGCCAAAATAAACACAGTCTATGCCCATTTGAAAAATGAACCATCATACTGAAAATGCCGTCCTGATACGACACATGTAGTACTAGTACGACGCTCGACTAGGAGGCACTAGTGAGCTGCGCGCGTGCGCATGGGCAACACCACAGCAAATTGGGTCGATATTCGGGGGGGGGTAACAGACCCACCTGCGACACGTGCAGCCCGTGACTGTGCCCATGCTCATGGCCCTCGTCACCCTCCTCCTCCTCTTCAGCAATTGGATTCAGGCAAGGTGGATTCAGGCAAGGTGGTTCGCTCGCGGTGGGTGCGGGCGTCGCACAGCTCCGAGTTGCGCAAGCAGCCAGCTGCACGGACGATCGGTTACTTGATGAGGCAGGGGCTAATGCACGGGGGGTTGGCGTTCGGGCGAGGGCTTCGTGGCAGAGCGTGAGGGACAGAGGCAGGGGCTAATGGACAGGGGCTGGGGTTAGGTGAGGGTCTTGGAGCAGACGGGGGAGGGGAGAGGGGGACGACCGTTCGTGCTGGGGGGTGGATCTCGGATAATGTTTCGAGGGTTTAGGGCAAGGGCAGAGGCAGAGGCAGGACAGAAGGGCAGGGTGGGGGGGGGGCACAGACACAGGCAGGAACAGGGGCAGGGGCAGGGGTAGAGGGGACTGCCTTTCGCCCTCTGCCCCGAAACCCTTAACCCAACCCAACCCCCTACATTATTGAATCCGAGAAATTAAATCCTCAACCCGTCCTCGATGGACGCCCACAGAAACTCGAGCGAGGGTGTGTGAGAGAGGGGTGGGGGAAGGGGGGGGGTGGCAGACGCACACACACTGAGAGGAGAGAGATCGCCAAAGGCAAAAGTGGTCTCGCACGTGCAAGACATTCGCCAACAAAGCAACAACGAGGAGCAGAGAGGGGCGGAGCAAAAATGAGAGCAGAATCAGGGGTTTCTGGAATGTTGACACGTAATGAGATCCACAGTTGTGTCTGTGTATCTAACCTCTGGCAGATGACCATTAGGCTGGCAAGAACATGGGCGAGTTGAATTGACGAGAACATCACTCGAAATTCGACTCGCCAATAACTTAAGATACACAATTTGGTGCATATCAAAAATGACAGAATACTCGGAATTCGCCAATTCTTCCTCGGAATGCGTTTTGCAGAACCACCCGAATACGGCAAATTTTGTGCACCTTTCGGTCATCAGCCTTCCAGGTTTGAAACAGAGCGGCTGCTCGGCGACGCATGCTGCCACCACAAGTGTCACCGGTGCATCTGCGTCGATCGCTCTCTCTCTCTCTCTCTCTCTCTCTCTCTCTCTCTCTCTCTCTCTCTCTCTCGCTCGCTCTCTCTCTTTCCTCTGCGTGTCTGACTCCCTCTGGTCATCCTTGTCAG